>JAJTUV010004446.1:0-20513 GCA_021653895.1 Mastomys natalensis
CTCTCCTCTCTCTCTCGTGTATGGTGTGTGTTTGTGTATCTCTTTGTGCCTCTCATACTCTCACACAGATTAAATAGATTAAATCAATATAAATACTTAAAAAAACAACAAACAACAAAAGAATATTAGATCTTCACCTTATACCCTTTCTTTCCCATGGAATACATAGATTATTATTTTAAAATACACAACTTTTATTTATTTTTGTATGTGTACAGGTTTTTGTGATGTGTGGGGGTATACATATGCATGTGTGTATGTGTGTAGAAGCCAGAGATCATTGTTGTTTGTCTCAATTCATAATTGTATACTTAATTATTATTTCTCTTTTAAGACATGGTCTCTCCCTGAACCTGCATCTGATCAATTCAGCCAGACAGACCAGTCAACAAGACAAGCTCTAGGGATCTCCCTTTCTCTGCCTTCCCAACAAAATGATAAAGTGCTTGTTCTCCTGTGGTTTTTGTGGTTGCTAGAAATCTGAATAGTTTACCCCTGCCTAAAAGCTGTATATGAGGGTGGAGACACGAACTTAAATCTAAATATTGATCTTTTTGCTGAACAACTCTGGAAATTTCTCTAGATTTTTATGTTGAAATAGATGGAATCTATTCGCCAATTTTAGTCCATCTACTAAATATTTTTTTTTTTTTGGATAATAGAATCATAGCATACAATTTATAGTCAAAAATGGACTCTCCATCTAGGTCCAGGTGTGCCATTGTCTTCTCCCCTAAGCGTTCTCCCAGATATGTGCATGTCCAGAGCTTTTCACTTTCTTCTTTTGCTCTCTGTTTTAAGTTGGTTTTTATACTCTTTCTCTGAAGTCTCTACCCCAACCTGTGGATGCTTATGTCACTCTTGCAGCCTTATTGGGAGCTGGCTTCATACTCTCTAATTCTAGTAGGTATCTAGAGCTGAGTGTGTCTTTCATAATATGTTTAGAAGGTTGTCCTTTCTCCATTCTTTGTGTGTGTGTGTGTGTGTGTGTGTGTTTTCTCACCTATTCTTGTGGGTCTGTGGGCTAGATTTGGGGGACAGAGTGTCAATGATAGTTGTCCTCTCAGATTCTCTACCTATTTAAAAGTATTTTATTAGTAGTATTTTTATATGTATTAGGTTTTTTTTCTTAAATGTATGTCTGTGTACTATATCTGTGCCTGGTGCCAATGGAGGTAAGAATATGTCCTTTGATCCCCTCGAATTTGCATGACAGGCAATTGTAAACCATCAAATATGTGCTAGAAATGGAGCTCAGATACTCTGGAAGAATACTCAGTGCTTTTAACTGCTGAGACATTTCTTCAGTCCCATTCTTTACATTTATTGAGTTCTTGATTATGTAAGACTAGCTGGCCTGAGAGCACCAGGGAGCTTCTCATCTGTGCCCCTCAGCACTAAGATCAGTTTAGTTTAGTTTTGTTTTAGTTTTTGTTTTAGTTTAGTTTTGTTTTTTGAGTTAGGAATCTGAGTATTTGTCCTCATGCTTGTATGGGAAGTACATGCTTTCCTAACTGAGCCATCTTTCCACCTATGGGTTTCTTTTTTTTTTTTTTTTTTTAAATATCTACATATATTTATTTATTTATTTATTTATTTATTTCCTTTTTTTAATTTTTTTTTTTTTTTGCTTATTCACTTTATAACCCGTCCCAGTCACCCCCTCCCACAATCCTTCCCCATCTCTTGTTTTCTGAGTACCCCCTCCTCCTGTATCCCTACCCTGCCACTTTAAGTCTCTGAGAGGCTAGGTGCTTCCTCTCCCATTTAGGCCAGATGAGGCACCCAGCTAGAAGACCATACTCCATATACAGGCTGCATGTTTTGGGATAGCCCCCACTCCAGATGTTTGAGACCTGCATGAAAACCAAGCTGCACATTTACAACATATGTGCAGGGAGGCCTACGTCCAGCCATGGAGGTAGATCTGTGTAGACTAGGTATGCTCCACGGTTGGTGATTCAGTCTCTGAGAGCTCCAAGGGTTCAGGTTCGTTTACTCTGTTGATCTTCCTGTGCAGTTCCTATCTCCTTAGGGCCCACAATCCTTCCACCTATTCTTCTATAAGAGTCCTCAAGCTCCATCCACTGTTTGGCTCTGGATGTCTGTATCTGTCTGAGTCAGCTGCTGTTAGAGCCTCTCAGAGGACAGCTTGCCCATGTCTGTTCTCAGGCTGGAGGTTTAGATCCTGGGAGCTCTGGTTGAATCTTTTGATACTCGTTCTAAAAATGACAAAAGCACCCTCACTTTGGTCTTCCTCCTTCTTCTTGAGATTCATGAGGTTTATGCGTTGCATCTTAATTATTGTGTGTTTTGGGGCTAATATCCGCTTATCAGTGAGTGCATACCATGTGTGTTCTTTTGTGATTGGGTCATCTCATTCAGGATGATATTTTCTAGCTCCATCCATTTGTCTAAGAACTTCATGAGCTCATTATTTTTAATAGCTGAGTAGTACTCCATTGTGTAAATGTACCACATTTTCTGTATCCATTCTTCTGTTGAAGGACATCTGGGTTCTTTCCAGCTTCTGGCTATTATAAATAAGGCCTCTATAAACATAGTGGGGCATGTGGCCCTGTTGCATGTTGAAATATCTTCTGGGTATATACCCAGGAGGGGTATAGCTGGGTCCTCAGGTAACACTATGTTCAATTTTCTGAGGTATCGTCAGACTGCTTTCCATAGTGGTTGTATCAGCTTGCAATCCCACCAACAATGGAGGAGTGTTCCTCTTTCTCCACATCCTCGCCAACATCTGCTGTCACCTGTGTTTTGGATCTTAGCCAATCTGACTGGTGTGAGGTGGAATCTCAGTGTTGTTTTCATTTGCATTTCCCTGATGACTAGGGATGCTGAACACTTCTTTAGATGTTTCTCAATCATTCGAGTTTCCTCAGTTGAGAGTTCTTTGTTCAACTCTCTACCCCATTTTTTAATAGGGTTATTTGATGGTCTGGAATCTAGTTTCTTCAGTTCTTTGTATACCTTGGATATTAGCCCTCTATCAGATGTAAGGTTGGTGAAGATCTTTTCCCAGTCTGTTGGTTTCCACTTTGTCCTGTTGACCGTATCCTTTGCTTTACAGAAGCTTTGCAGTTTTATGAGATCCCATTTGTCAATTCTTGATCTTAGAGCATACGCCATTGGTGTTCTGTTCAGGAACTTTTCCCTGTGCCCATATGATCGAGGCTTTTTCCTATTTTCTCTTCTATTAGTTTCAGTGTAGCTGGTTTTATGTGGAGGTCCTTGATCCACTTGGAATTGAGCTTTGTACAAGGAGATAAGTATGGATCAATTTGCATTCTTCTACAAGTTGACCTCCAGTTGGACCAGCACATTTGTTGAAAATGCTGTCTTTTTTCCACTGGATAGTTTGAGCTCCTTTGTCGAAGATCAAGTGACCATAGGTATGGGGGTTCATTTCTGGGTCTTCTATTCTATTCCATTGATCCTCCTGACTGTCTCTGTTCCAATACCATGCCGTTTTTATCACTATTGCTTTGTAGTACAGCTTGAAATCGGGGATGGAGATTCCCCAGAATTTCTTTTATTTTTGAGTATCGTTTTCGCTATCCTGGGTTTTTTGTTATTCCAAATGAATTTTAAGATTGCTCTTTCTATTTCTGTAAAGAATTGAGTGGGAATTTTGATAGGGATTGCATTAAATCTGTAGATTGCTTTCGGCAAGATAGCCATTTTTACTATATTAATCCTTCCAATCCATGAGCATGGGAGATCTTTCCATCTTCTGAGATCTCCTTCGATTTCTTTCTTCAGGGTGTTGAAGTTCTTGTCATACAGGTCTTTTACTTGCTTGGTTAGATTCACACCAAGATATTTTATACTATTTGTGACTATTGTGAATGGTGTCGTTTCCATAATTTCTTTCTCAGCCAGTTTATCCTTTGTGTAGAGGAATGCTACTGATTTGTTTGAGTTAATTTTATACCCAGCCACTTTGCTAAAGTTGTTTATCAGGTTTAGGAGCTTCTGGTGGAAGTTTTGGGGCCACTTAAGTATACTAACATGTCATCTGCAAATAGTGAAACTTTGACTTCTTCCTTTCCAATTTGTATCCCTTTGATCTCCTTCTGTTGCCTAATTGCCCTGGCTAGGATTTCCAGAACTATATTGAACAAGTAGGGGGAGAGTGGGCAGCCTTGTCTAGTCCCTGATTTTAATGGGATTGCTTCAAGTTTTTCTCCATTTAGTTTGATGTTGGCTACTGGCTTGCTGTATATTGCTTTTACTATGTTTAGGTATGGACCTTGAATTCCTGATCTTTCCAAGACTTTTATCATGAAGGGGTGTTGAATATTGTCAAATGCTTTCTCAGCGTCAAGAGATATGATCATGTGGTTTTTTTTCTTTGAGTTTATTTATGTAGTGGATTACGCTGATGGATTTCCGTATATTGAACCAACCCTGCATTCCTGGGATAAAGCCTACTTGATCATGGTGGATAAGTGTTTTGATGTGTTCTTGGATTCGGTTCGAGAGAATTTTATTCAGTATTTTTGCATCGATATTCATAAGGGAGATTGGTCTGAAGTTCTCTTTTCTTGTTGGATCTTTGTGTGGTTTAGGTATAAGCAAAATTGTGGCTTCATAGAATGAATTAGGTAATGTTCCTTCCGTTTCTATTTTGTGGAATAGTTTGAAGAGAATTGGTATTAGATCTTCCTTGAAGGTTTGATAGAATTCTGCACTAAAACCATCTGGACTTGGACTTTTTTTGGTGGGGAGACTTTTAATGACTGCTTCTATTTCTTTTGCAGTTATGGGACTGTTAAGATGGTTTATCTGATCCTGATTTAACATTGGTAACTGATACTTGTCTAGAAAATTGTCCATTTCCTCCAGATTTTCCAATTTTGTTGAATATAGGCTTTTGTAGTAGGATCTGATGATTTGTTGAATTTCCTCGGTTTCTGTTGTTATGTCACCCTTTTCAGTTTGGATTTTATTGATTTGGATACTGTCTCTCTGCCCTCTGATTAGTCTGGCTAAGGGTTTATCTATTTTGTTGATTTTCTCAAAGAACCAGCTCCTGGTTTTATTGATTCTTTGTATAGTTCTCTTTGTTTCTATTTGGTTGATTTCAGCCCTGAGTTTAATTATTTCCTGCCGTCTACTCCTCTTGGGTGTTTTTGCTTCTTTTTGTTCTAGAGCTTTCAGGTGTGTTGTCAAGCTGCTAGTGTGTTCTCTCTCCAGTTTCTTTTTGTATGCACTTAGAGCTATGAGCTTTCCTCTTAGCACTGCCTTCAGTGTGTCCCATAGGTTTTGGTATGATGTGTCTTCATTTTCATTAAATTCTAAAAAGTCTTTAATTTCTTTCTTTATTTCTTCCCTGACCCCATTATCAATGAGTTGAGTATTGTTCAGTTTCCATGTGAGTGTGGTCTTTCCATTGTATTTGTTGTTATTGAAGACCAGCTTTAGACCATGGTGATCTGATAGGATGCATGGGATTATTTCGATTTTTTTATATCTGTTGAGGCCTGTCTTGTGACCAATTATATGGTCTATTTTGGAGAAGGTACCATGAGGTGCAGAGAAAAAGGTATATTCTTTTGTTTTTGGGTGAAATGTTCTATAGATATCTGTTAAGTCCATTTGGTTTAAAACTTCTGTTAGTTTCACTGTACTTCTGTCTAGTTTCCGTTTCCCTGATCTGTCCAGTGCTGAGAGTGGGGTATTGAAGTCTCCCACAATTATTGTGTGAGGTGCAATGTGTGCTTTGAGCTTTAGTAAGGCTTCTTTTATGAAAGTGGGTGCTCTTGCATTTGGTGCATAGATGTTCAGAATTGAGAGTTCATGTTGTTGACTTTTCCTTTGACAAATATGAAATGACCTTCCTTATCCTTTTTTATATCTTTAAGCTGAAAGTCAATTTTATTCGATATTAGAATGGCTACTCCAGCTTGTTTCCTAGGACCATTTGCTTGAAGAATTGTTTTCCAGCCTTTTACTCTAAGGTAGTGTCTGTCCTTGTCACTGAGGTGGGTTTCCTGTATGCAGCAAAAAGTCGGATCCTGTTTGCGTATCCAGTATGTTAGTCTATGTCTTTTTATTGGGGAATTGAGTCCATTGACATTAAGAGATATTAAGGAGAGGAGACTGTTGCTTCCTGTTATTTTTGCTAAAAGGGGAGGCATTGTTTGTGTGGCTATCTTCTTTTGGGTTTGTTGGAGGTGGATTACTTTCTTGCTCTTTCTAGGGTATGATTGCTCTCCTTGTAATGGGTCTTTCCTGCTATTATTCTTTGTAGTGCTGGGTTTGTGGAAAGATATTGTGTAAATTTGGCTTTGTCATGGAATATCTTGGTTTCTCCATCTATGGTAATAGAGAGTTTTGCTGGGTATAGTAGCCTGGGCTGGCATTTGTGTTCTCTTAGGGTCTGCATGACATCTGACCAGGATCTTCTGGCTTTCATAGTCTCTGGTGAGAAGTCTGGTGTAATTCTGATAGGTCTGCCTTTATATGTTACTTGGCCTTTTTCTCTTACTGCTTTTAAAATTCTTTCTTTGTTTTGTTCATTTTGTGTTTTGATTATTATGTGACGGGAGGTATTTCTTTTCTGGTCTAGTCTATTTGGTGTTCTGTAGGCTTCTTGAATGATTATGGGCATCTCGTTCCTTAGGTTAGGGAAGTTTTCTTCTATGATTTTGTTGAAGATATTTACTGGCCCTTTAAGTTGTGAATCTTCACTCTCTTCTATACCTATTATCCTTAGGTTTGGTCTTCTCATTGTGTCCTGGATTTCCTGGATGTTTTGTGTTAAGAGTTTTTTGCATTTTTCATTTTCCTTGACAGTTGTGTCAATATTTTCTATGGTATCTTCTGCACCTGAGATTCTCTCTTCTATCTCTTGTATTCTGTTGGTGATGCTTGCATCTGTGACTCCTGATTTCTTTCTTAGGTTTTCTATCTCCAGAGTAGTCTCCCTTTGTGATTTCTTTATTGTTTCTATTTCCATTTTTATGTCCTGGATGGTTTTGTATAAATCCTTCACCTGTTTGGTTGTGTTCTCTTGTGATTCTTTAAGGGCTTTTACCTGTTTACCTGTGTTCTCCTCGGATTCTTTGAGAATGTTATTTATGTCCTTCTTAAAGTCCTCCATCATCATCATTAAAAGTGATTTTAGGTCTGACTCTTGCTTTCCTGGTGATATGGGGAGTTCAGGACTTAATGTGGGAGAACTAGGTTCTGATAATGACATGTGTTCCGGGTTGCTGGTCCTTGTATTCTTGTGCTTGCCTTTTGCCATCTGGTTATCCTTGGTGGTACCTGTGCTGTCTCTGGCTGGAACCTGTCTTTCCTGTTCTCTTGGTTGTGTCAGAACTGTTTAGGTTGGGTGTCGCTGCTGAGATTAGAGCTAGGGCCAGGATCTGGTCAGTGCTTTGGTTCGGACCAGAAGGAATCAGTGCTCTGGTCCAGGAGTGAGTTCCTGGATCCCTGTGGGATCTGGTTACTCCCTGTTTGGGGCAGGTGTTGCTGCCTCCTTGCTTAAGAAGCTGCTCGAGTTAGAGCTCCTGGGAGCCACGCTTCCTCTGGGTTCTGTGAGATTGCGTGCAGGATTGCTGCCCGAGATCTGCTGAGCGCCAGGTCCAAACTGGAAGGAACCCATGTGCTGGGGTCCCAGTTACTCCCGATTTGGGGCAAGTGTTGCTGCCTCCTCTTGCGTAGGAAGCTGCTTGGGTTAGAGCTCTAGGAGCCCTGCTTCCCCTGGTGTTCTGTGGGATTTGGTGTAGAGCTGCCGCCTGGGATCTGCTGGGAGCTCCGACCCAGACTGGAAGGAGCCGGTGCTCCAGGCCAGGAGTAAATCCCTGGGTCTCAGTGGGTCCCAGTGGGTCCCAGTTGCTCCCTGTTTGGGGTGGGTGTTGCTGTCTCCTTACCAGAGATACTGCCTGGGTCAGAGCTGCTGGGTGCCCCACTTCTGCCGGGTTTTGTGAGGTTCAGTGCAGAGCTGCCGCCGGGGATCTGCTGCCTGGGCCCAGACCGGAAGGCCACCTATGGGTTTCTTAATTGTAACAGCTTAAGACAACTGTATCCTACCCCAATAGCAGCCATAACTCTGTATTACTGGTATAGATATCCTTGACTTTCTAGCTGATTTTGTTGGCCACAGAGCCTCCCTGATCAAGCCTTATCTGCAATTAGTCTCAAATTTCTTTTCTACTGAAGGCATCACTATCTCCATTTTTAGTATTTCCCTGATCTATATTTGCCACCTAGTTTTTCAAGGTTGGAATCAAGGTCTATTGTCCTGTTCCCCCAAACTCCTCTAGCTGAAGGGCTATATTCCTGAGTCCATGAAAGCCAGTAGGTAAAAGACACACAAAGCCTTCTCAGAAGGTAAAAAGCCATTTTGTGTTCATGGACATGAAGAAGAATTTTATTAGGCTGAGAATGAGTTTCTGAAGTACTTACCATCATGACATTTTCTGTTTCTGTATTGAGAGTTTGAAGTTTCAATATGTAGTTGAAATGAAAGCTGGAGAGTCATGCCACCAATGAGTTATGCTGTTCATGAAGGTCAAAAATAATCACAATCAATGTGGATTTTCAAAAAAAAAAAATTTAAAAATCTCCTTTCTATATGGTCGGATATGGATGCATTTAGAAATCTGTCTATGGAAAGGAGAACCCCAATGTGAAAATCCATGTAACTGCTCTGACCAGCCACCTCTCTTCCATTACTTGGGCAACTCAAGAAAGCCTGAGTCTTGAAGGTGGTCTTTGAGTGGTCTTTCCACCTGGGTTAAGAAAAATATCATTTTCATTATGACAGAGACACTATATGTTATTTTTTAATGTAACAAAATAAATCCTTCACGTCCATGCACTTTGGCTGACACATATATTGTAATTGTTAGCTCAGTGAAATATTCATAAGATGAGGAAACCCAAGGCTGTGTTTGTTAGACTCAATTAGTATAGACCTCAGATTAATCTGCTTTTACCTTCAGTGTTCCATCCCTTTTCAAGGATGTCAGTTTAATACAAAGATTTAAGACAAAATGAGCAGAGACTTAGTCATACTCCAGTCACATGGAGACAAGGTTAACCTATATTCCAATATATCCAACACTGAAGAAATTTATTCAACATGCCTGTTGTGCTGTGTGCTTGTCAAAAGAATCACATGTTCCATTTCCAGACTCTAAGGAGATTAGTGGTAGAAGGTAGAGAGAAAGAGAGATAAGACATCACGGTCAGTCTCAAATGGCCAAGTATCTGCATATTCATCTTGAGTGTGAACTATTTCCTATCTGGCCTCCAGAATAATACTGCTGGATTCTTATTTTGCATTACCACATGACTATCTTTCTGTTTTGAAGTCCTACCTCCCCTTCTTTGAGCCTTAGTCTTCTCTGTTATTATTCATGAAGGTGCCTGAACTGTTGGTACAAATGATATTCTGCCTCATTAAAGATGGACCTTTGGGTTCACACAACCATGGCCATGTTGATTAATCCTTCTTTCAGAAATGCTATCCCTGTCTGGGACAGAACTGGATATAGCTATGTTATCTGATAGAGAGGAAGCATCTTAGGTATCTGGACAGCTCCCTCCACATAGCAATGTTAACCATGTTAATCTATGATACATCCAACTAAGTAGACTTATTTCAGAAGACACTTCTTGCTTGCTATGATTCAATTTACCATCTGTCTTCTGGTATGAGATGCTTCAGCTCAGACATTTGATCTTCTCAAGGATCACTAAAGTGGTGCATACTGCAGTGCCTCAGGCCAAATGGGAGATCATATGAACTACTGTGCTCTCTAACATCTTTTCTTACCCCCAAGATCTTCTATCAAGCTTATAGATCTATGTGAAACCTCAAACTGTGAGAACAAATCTTCTGGTTTGAGACTCCATCTTAGAGAACTTGACTGAAATTTGAACTCAATGCCCGTACCTAGCATTGGATTAAAAATTACCCCCAACAAAATTTCCCTAACCTAAAGAAAGTGATGCCCATGAACATACAAGAACTACAGAACTTCAAATAAACAGGACCAGAAAAGAAACTCCTTCCATCACATAATAACCAAAACATGAAATGCACAAAACAAAGAACATTAAAAGTAGTAAGGGAAAGCATCAAGTGATATATAAAGGCAGACATATGAGAATTACACCAGACTTCTGACCAGAGACTTGAAAAGCCAGAAGATTCAGGATTGATGTCATACAGACCCTAAGAAAACACGAAAGCCAGCCCAGGCTATTATACCCAGCAAAATTCTCAAATAATATATATGGAGAAAGCAAGATATTCCATGACAAAACCAAATTTACACAATATCTTTCCAAAAATCCAGCACTACAAATGATAACAGATGAAAATCTCCAACACCAGGAGTAAAACTACACCCTAGAAAAAGCAAGAAAGTAATCTTCTTTCAACAAACCCAATAGAAGATAGCCACACAAACATAATTCCATCTTTAACAAAAAAATAACAAGAAGCAACAATCACTTTTCCTTAATACCTCTTACCATCAATGGACTGAATTCCCCAATAAAAAGACATAGACTAAAAGAGTGAATATGAAAATAGGACTCAGCTATTTTCTGCATACAGAAAATGCACCTGAGTGACAAAGACAGACACTACCTCAGAATAAAAGGCTGGAAAATTTTTTTCCAAGTAAATGGTTCCAAGAAACAAGCTGAATAGCCATTCTAGTACTGAAAAAAAATCTAGTTTCAACCAAAAGTTATCAAAAAAGATAAGGAAGGACATTTCATATTCATCAAAGAAAAAAATCAAGCAAAAAGAACTCTCAATTCTGACATCGATGCTCCAAATGCAAGGGCATTCACATTCATAAAAGAAACTTTACTAAAGCTCAAAGCACAGATTGCATCATACAATAGTATTGGGAGACATCAACAACTCACTCTCATCAATGGACAGATCGTGGAAACAGGAATTAAACAGAGACACATTGAAAATAATGGAAGTTATGAACCAAATGGATTTAATAGATACTTATAAAAAATTTCATCCTAAAACCAAAGAATATACCTTCTTCTCATTACCTTATGGTACCTGCTCCAAAACTGACCATTCAATCACTAAAGAGCCCTCAACAGATACAAAAAGATTAAAATAATCCCCTGCATCCATTAGATCACTAAGGACCAAGGCTTGTCTTCAATAACAACAACAACAACAACAACATTAACAACAACAAATCAGAAAGGCCACATACACTAGGAAATTGAACAATTCTCTACTTAGTCAAGAAAGAGATAAAGAAAGAAATTTAAAACTTTTAGGATTCAATGAAAATGAAGGCACAACATAGCCAAACTTATGGGACAAAATGAAAGCAGTGTGAGGAGGAAAACTCATAGCTTTGCATGCCTATGAAAAGAAACTGGAGAGAGCATATACTAGCAGCTTGACAGCACATCTGAAAGCCTTAGGAAAAAAAGAAGCAAATCCATTCAAGAAGAGTAGATGACAGGAAATATTCAAACTCAGGGCTAAAACCAACCAAGAAGAAACAAAAAGAACTATAGAAAGAATCAATAAAACCAGGAGCTGGTTCTTTGAGAAAAACAAAAAGATAGGTTATGGATTAACCAGACTAACCAGAGGCCACAGAGACAGTATCCAAATTAACAATATTTGAAATGAAAAGGGAGACATGAAAACAGAAACTGAGGAAATCCAGAAAATCATCAGATCTTACAACAAAAGCCTATACTCATCAAAACTGGAAAATCTGGATGAAATGGACAGTTTTCTAGATAAGATACCTGGTACCAAATTTAAAATCAGGACCAGATAAAACCATCTAAACAGTCACATAAGCCCTAAAGAAATAGAAGCAGTCATTAAAAATCTCCCAAGGAAAAAAAGCCAAGGACCAGGTGGGTTTAGTGCAGAATTCTGTCAGATCTTCAGAGAAGACCTAATATCAATACTCTATTCCACAAAATAAAAACAGAGGGAACAATACTTAATTCATTCTATGAAGTCACAATTATGCTCATACCTAAATATATACAAAGACCCAACAAAGAAAGAGAACTCAGACCAATATCACTTATGAATATTGATGCAAATGTACTCAATAAAAATTCTTACAAACCAAATCCAAGAATATTTCAAATGATCAGCCATCATGATAAAGTAGGGCTTCATCCCAGGGATACAGAGATGGTTCAATATACTGAAATCCATCAATGTAATTCACTAAATATAAACAAACACAAAGAAAAAATACTACATGGTCATTTCATTAGATGTGGAGAAAGCATTTTGACAAAATTTAACAACTCTCATGATAAAAGTCTTGGAAAGATCAGGAATGCCAGGGCCCATATCTAAACATAGTAAAAAGAAACATACAGCAAAACCATAGCTAACAGCAAACTAAATAGAGAGAAACTTGAAGCAATCCCAATAAAATCATGGAATAGACAAGTTGTCCACTGTCTCCCTACCTATTCAATATAGTACTTAAAATCCTAACCAGAGCAATTAAACAACAATAGGAGCTCAAAGATATAAAAATTGGAAAGTAAAATGTCAAATACAACTATTTGCCAATGTTATGTTAGCAACTTAAGTGACCCCAAAAATTCCACCAGAGAACTCCCTCAACCTGATAAACAACTTCCACTTGGCTAAGTTCAATGTGGTTGCATATAAAATTAACACAAGCAAATCAGTAGCCTTTCTCTATTCAAAGGATAAACAGGCTGAGAAAGAAATTAGGGAAATGACATCCTTCACAATAGTCACAAATAACACAAAATACCTTGATGCGACTCTAATGAAGCAAGTAAAAGATCAGTATGACAAAAATTCAAGTCTCTAAAGAAAGAAATCAAATAGATCTCAGAAAGATGGAAAGAGATCTCCCAAGCTCATGGATTGGCAGTGTTAATATAGTGAAAATGCTATTTTGCCAAAAGTAATCTAAGATTAAATGCATTCCATCATAATTCAAACTCAATTCTTCAAAGAGTTAGAAAAGAACAATTTGCAAATTTATTTAGAGAACAATAAGCCAGGATAATGAAAGCTATTCCAAAAATAAAAGAACTTCTGGGAGAAACACCATCTCGCCTCAAGCTGATTACAAAAAATAGTGAAAAAACGCATGGTATGGTACAAGACAGGCAAGTGAACGAATGGAATTAAAATTTAAGACCCAAAAAAATGCCCCCCACACCATGATCCTTGATCTTCACAAAAAAACATCCGGTAAAAAAAAGACAGAAATTTTCAAAATGGTACGGGTTCAAACTGGAAGGTCCAGCAATGGAAGACTGCAAATCAACCTTCCTTAACCTTGAAAAAGGACAAGGACCCCATATAAAACAATCACGAAAAATAATAAAGAGAAAGGGGAAAGACTTAAAACCAAAGCGAAAGGGAAAATTCCTTCCAAACACCTTAGCTTATGCTCTAAGATCCACAATAGACAAAAGGACCTCAATAAATTGCAAGCTTGTGAGGAAAGGACAAAAGGACTGCCATTAGGACAAAAGGAAACCAAAAATTGGGAAAAAAATTTTCCCAAACCACATCTAAAAAAGAGGGCAGTACCAATAAAAATTTTAAAAAAACTCAAGAAATTGACCCCAAAAACCAAAATCCTTTTTAAAAAATGGGTACAAGCTAAAAAGGAATTTCCAACTGAGAAAATTTTTAATGGCCAAGAACACTAAAGAAAGGGGTTCAAAATCTAGTCATCGGGAAGGGAAATCAAACAACCTGAGATTCCCTTACACCTGTCTGAGGAAAAGATAAATTTCAGGTGAGACAATAATGGGGGGATTTGAGAATAGGAACCTAATCCATTTTTGTGACATTGCAAGTTGGAACAACCACCTGGAAATCAGTCTGGATTCTTTAAAACTGGACATAGTAATTCCTGAGGACCCAGCTAACCACTTCTGGGCATATACCAAAGAGCTCCAACATATAACAAGAAAACATTCTACCAAAGTTTGTTAAACAGGTTATCATAATACCAGGAGGGATACAACCCAGATGTCCTTAAACAGAGGAGTGGATACAGAAACTTGGTACATTTAAATGGGTACTACCAGTCAATTAAAAATATAATTCATTAAATCTTAGGGAAAAGGATGAACAAAGAAAATATCTCCCGAGTGAGGGGAACCAACAAAAGAACACAATGGATGCACCATGAAAGTATAAATTTAACCCAAAAGCCCCAAAAACCCAAAATTTAAATTCCAGGGGAAACATGAAGCCCGAAAAGGAAGCCCAAAAAGGGGGATTTTCCCCTCTTTTTAGGGGAATGGGGACAAAATACTCCGGGGGGAAATTTCCCAACAAAAAATTTGGGGGCAAAACGAAGGAAAGGCCCTCTAGGATTTTTCCCCTCCTTATACAGACAAAAAAAACAGACACTATTGTGGATGCCAAGAAATGCTTGAGAGGAGCCCGATATAGCTTTTTCCAAAGCTCTGCCAAAAGCCTGAAAATCAGAGGCAGTGTTAAAACCCCCTTGGCTTTTGCCTTGGGGCCCCATGGGAGTTAGAGAAAAAGGCTGAAAGAGCTGAAGGGGTTTTTAAACCCCCTAGGAAGAACCCAATATCAACTAACCAAAACCCCAAATGCCCAGGGGAAAAAACCACCAAACCCAAATAAGAAGGAGGGGCCCTTGGCTTCAGCTTTATGTGTAATAATGGTCTTGTTGGCTCAATTTTGGGGAGAGACCCTTGGTTTTCCGTGAAAGAGTCCCCGTCCCGTGTGGGGAACGCCAGGGGGGTTTTTGTGGGAGTAGGTGGGGAAAAGGTGGGGACACCTTCATAAAAGCGGGAGGAAGAAGGGGTTTTAAAGGGTTTTTTTGGGGGGGGGAAACCAAAAAAGGATTAAAAAATTTAAATGTAAACAAAAGAAACGTCCCCCAATTAAAAAAATAAAAACAAAACCAAGCAAACCCCCATTCCGGTAACCCCCAAAAAACCCCCCCTTTCCAGTTTAAAAAACCCCCCCCCAAAAATTGTGTTTTGCACCTTTCTAAGATTTTTTTCCAACAAATTTCACCTTTTAAATTACAAGTTTTTCCCGGCCCCAAAAAACTTTTTAATTTTGGGGGGAAATCAAAGTAAAGTTTTAAAGGTTTGGTCCAAACATCAGTCAATTTGATAAAGGCCACATCAACCGTTAGAAAATTGCTAAGGGGGAAAACCTTCAGCTTGCCCTTTCGCTTTTTTTAAAAAAATTTTCCCTGGGTGTTCAGGGGTATTTTTTCCCGGAAAAAATCTTGTTTCGGGGGGGGGCTGGCCTGAGCTACCCCAAAAAACACCCTTTTAAATTCGGGATTGGTCCTGACTGGTCCTTTTTTTTTTTTAACACTTCCTTTTACTACAAAAAAAGTGTGGGGATTTTCCCCAAACCCTTTTTTTTGTTTTCTCTCCTTCGTAACATTTTTAAGCTGGTGGCCCAAAAGGTTTCAAGTCCCGTTTTGGGGTTTTTTTCCCCCAAATATACATTCTGATCCTGTTTCCTTGCCCCTTTAAACTTTTTTGGGATTTGTACTCATTCTCAGAAAGGGCGACCTTTTGATAGGACCCGGGAAACCCTTTTAAAGTTTCTTTTTTAATTGTTATTGGGGGATTCTCATGGGTTAAATGAATAAAAGGAGGAGCATCCCCCTTTACACATTACACATTATGAACAACTGGAAAAAGTGTAAAAATTAAAGGGGCCGTATTGACATTCGTTATTTCCCTTTATTTGGAGCAAAATACATCCCACTTAGATGGAAGAAGATGTGGGTGGTTTTTAAAAAAAAAAAAAGGTTAACCCCTTTTTTTTTTTTTAAAGGGAAAACACTAGGACCTTTTCCTACGCCTACATAAACTGGGCCCTGGGGTTTTTCCCCAAAATGATTTTGCCACTAGCAAAGTCCCCCCGGCTTTTTTTTTTTTAGTTACCCTAAATGGGGGAAAAAATGGGGAAAAATAACCCCTTCCCCTCCAGAAAAATTATGCCTTCCTTGGAAAAAAAACATTATCCCTTTTTTGGGGGGCCCTACAAGGTGAGTCCCCCCGGGGGCTTTTTTTTTTTTTAAGGGGAAAAAAACCCTTTAATTTTAACAGATGCAGGCAGAATGCTTAAACTGTCAGGAACCCCCAAAAAAAATTGCTGTCTGTTGGGTTTAATTTGAAGGAAAATAGACAGGACTAGAATCACCATGGAAACAAATCCTTGTGATTGTCTTTGAGGGAGTTTTTCCCCCCACAAAATGAAGAAATTTTTCCAGTTGTAAAAAACCCTCATTTTATGGGGGTTTGGGGGGTGGACAGCATAAAAAGAAAAAGGATGTCTCAAACCCCCCCACCCCTTTTTTTTGGGACCGAGTGGAGAAAAAGTTGACCAGCTGCCTTGCATTCCCTGCCCCCCAAAAACCCTTTCCCTTTCTTTGATGGGCTCTTTCCCTTAACGGAGCCAAAAATAAGCCCCACCCTTCATTAAAGGGGTTTTCTTTTTTTTGGCATTTCATTATAGTAACAAAAAGTAAGGGCCCAACCCCAATGGGGGAAAATTAAAAATTACAGGGGGGCCCCCCTTTAAAAAAAGAAACTTTAACACTTTGGGAAAAAAATTTGAAATCAGGTGGGTTTTAAAAATTTTTGATGACGAAATTTAAAAGGGGGGGGGGTAACTCAAAAGAAATTTTCTTGCCAATAAATAAATAAAAAAAGTTTTAAATTTAAATTTAAATTTTAAAAAAAATTTTTGGGTATTTTTACAATACCTTGTCCCAAAGCACCTTTTATTCATAGCTAGGAACAGACCCTATTTTAAAATGTTACCTGCACACATTAGGTATTCCCCCGAAACCCCCCTTTAATGGACCATTAAATACCATTCATGAACTGGGCAAACCCAAAAAAAAACAAACCAAAAAAGACCCCTTGTTTTTCCCCCTGTCATTAAATTAAAAATTTATAACATTTCTCCATTCTGTATCCCCGTATGAAAATGGGGGGAAATTAAAAATTTTTTCAGTAGGGGAGTTCCCCCTTTTTAATATCCTAAGGATTTAAAAACTTTGGTTTTTCTAATTTTCTTCTGAAAAATTTTTGAGGAAGTCTCTAATTTTTTAACTGACTTTTTTAAAAAAAAAAACTTCATTTTAATTTTTGGGGAAAAAACCCCCTGTCTCTAAATCACCCCAGGGGAAAAAACTCTTTAGACTGTTTTAAAAACCCAAAAAAACATTTTTTCTGAGATGGTAGAAAAAGGGGGGGGTTATACAGTTTTCTAAAGGGAAAACCCCCTAAGGGGAGCTCAGGTTTTTTAAAAAAAATTTTTTTTATAGGGCTTTCCCCCCCTTTTTTCATTTTGTTTTCTTCCCCCCTTTTCCCGCCTTCCTCCTCCTCCTCTCTCTCCTTCCCCTTTTCTAAAAATATTTTTCTTCTCCCCCCTTTTTCCCTTTTTCCTTCCCCTTTTTATCAAATATATATGTATTATAAATACATAAATTGGGGAAAAGATTAAAAAAAAAAGGGGAAGAAATTTAGGTCATGTCTTACAAATAAGGTAAAAGGGCCGGGGAAAAAAAAAATTGATATACAAAGCAATACTGAATGTGAAGGTTAATTTTGTCAGTTTTGACAGGAAAATAAAAAAATCAACCCCCTTTTTTGATAAACCTCTGAATACAACCCGGGGAAAAGGGGTTTAGGTCCAATAACCATGGGGGATAATCATAGGCAGCACTAATTTTTGAGAAAGGGGGGGGGTAAACAAAACACTAGGAATTTTTTGCTTTCTCTTTCCCCCCAAATTTGGGGGAAAAAAGAAACCCCCCAAACTTCAAGTTATTGGGGGAAAATGACTTTAATGGGGGGGGAAAAACCCCCCGGGAAATTTTTTCAAATTGTAAGCTAAATAAACCCCTTTTTTTTTTTCAGTTTATTTTTTTTCAGGCATTTTTTCATGAAAAAAGAAACATTAAGTATTTTAAAAAAAAGGGTTTTTTGGGGGGTATGAAGGCACTGGGGGAAATTTGGCCCCAAGGCTTCCCTGAGTCTGATAATGAAAAAAACCCCCATCAAAACAAAAAACCCCAAAAAAAAACAAAAAAATTAAAACCCAAAAACCAAAAACCAAAAAAAAAAAAAAAAAAAAAAAAAAAAAAAAAAAAAAAAGGGGGAAAAAAACCCAAACCAAAACATTTTTTGGGGTTTTAAAAAAAAATTTAGAAACACGCAGAAGTTCAAGTTTTTTCCCTTTCCCTTTGCTTTCGTAATGAATAATATACTAAAAAAAAATTTTTTTGGCTGTTTTTATGAACTGTGTTTTTGTTATTTTTCCCCTGATTTTTGTGTGCCAAAAACATGAAATGGTTTTAGTGGGGTTTTTTTTAACTAAAGGTACAAGGAAAAAGATGAATTCTAATTCTGTGGGGGCCCCCCCGGTTTTTTTTTTTGTGGGGCCCCCCTTGGGGGAAAAATTCCCCCAAAAAACCACCGGAATGACAACTCCAATGTGAGCACATGGGGATCTTCATTTTTTAAAGGGCCCCCCCAAAAAATTTGGACCAAACCTTTTTCCCCCAAACCAAAAAAAAAGGAAAGGGTTTTTCCCGCGGGGGGAGGGGGAAAGGGGGTTTATAAAAATGAAAAAAATACAAGCAGGGGGTTTTCCCAAACCGGGCATTAATAAGAGGGGGAAAAAATTTGCCTTCAGGCTAATTCCCTTTTTTTTGCACAAAAGGAAAAAGGGCCTACATTCAAACAGGAGTAGACTTTTTTTTCTTAGCCCCCTCTTTTGTTATCAGTAAACTGCACCTCCTTTTCTTTTTCCCCCAAAAACTAGGGGTTTTTATGATTTTTTTTCAAAAATTTTTTTAAATCCATTTTCCTCTTTAAAAAGGGGGGGTGAAAATAGTTTCTTAAAACAAAAAGGGGGTTTTTTTTTGCTTTCCGAGTCCCTTTTTGGGCCCTTTTTGGGACCACCGCTGATCCATGCCACTAAGGATTTTGAGGGGGGACTTTTTAAAAGGAAATCCTTGTCTTTTTGAGAAAGAGCTGGATTCAAAGCTTTGGGGCTGAGTGAAACTTCTTTTTTTCCATGGGTCCCCGCTCTTCTATTCCTTTTATATAACCCCTCCTGGAAGGAATAAAGATATGTAAAGGTACACTTGAATCTCCCTCTTTTTTTTTTCAAACTATTAAAAAAAATTTTTTCCCAAAAACAAAATTTCTCCCTTAGTTTTTAAATCGTAAAACAAAATGACTTTTTACCCCCCCTTTTCCCCAAAAAAAAATGTTTTGGGGGGATTGTGTATGCACATTTTTCTCATCTTATGTACATCTCTTACCTTTTTTTTAAACCCGACACCTTTTTTTAACTCAGAATGGAGATGGGGGGGTATCTTTCTTTTTCCCCCCTTTAAAAGGGGGTTTTTTTGAATAACCCCTCTTTTTTTTTCTTTTTAAAATTTAAAAATTTTTTTCTATTTTTTTCCCCTGGAGACTGTAAACCTGAGCCTATTTTTCAAAAGGGGGGGTCTGACACAAGTTTCAAATTGAACATGCATTGGGGGGACCCCCAAAAAAATTTGAGGAGTTTGTAAAACCTTTTGGATTCCTGGTTTTAAAATGAATGGGGGTTGGGGGGTTTTGGGGGGCCCAAAGGCTTCAAGCGGGGGGGGGTTTTTTAAAGGGGGTTTGGGGAAAAGAGGCTAGCACATGTTTAAAAATCCTAGGGAGGGTATGACTGAAACAAGGTTACCCAAATTCCCCCAAAAAATTTTTTGTGAAACTGTAGTCCCCTTTTTCTGAGTATAAAACAGTGTAATCAGGGGTTTTTTTCAGCGTGGAATTTAGTTTTTTTCACCTTTAGAACCAAGAAGACAGTAATCTTTAAAAGGCTATTGCCTTGAAACATTTCACCAGTGGCTTTGAACCCCCAAAAAGGGGACGTGCCGCCCCTTTTTCCCCTTTTTTATTGAATTCTTCTACTTTCAGTTTCTTTTTTACTCTGATTAAAATTTTTTGGAAAGGTTTTCCCCCTTTTTTTGAATTTGTATCTTGAATTTTTTGTCTAGATCCACAGTGCAGGGGAAAAACCCCCCCTTTTTGTTTGAGGCCTAAAAAAAATTTTTTGCATAGATAAGGGGGTTTTTCCCTTACTATGAATTTTTTCCCCCGGCTTTGATCTATACTTTTTTAGTGGGACCTTCTGGGGGCTAAGGAGGATCAAAAAAACCCTTTGAAACTTTTAGTTTGGGGAAAAAAGTCCCCAGAGATAAATTAAATCTTGGGAGGAATGAGTAGGCACTTAGATAGGAAAAAATTTTAAAATTTGGGGGGCCTTGATGCTTGCTACAGAATAATACCTTTTTTGGGTTTTTTGTTAAAAAACTTCAGAACATTTTCCCCCTTTTTTTTTTTTTTGTACCTCCCTGAGGTTTGATCAGTTAGAGCATCTCTGTTTCTAACAAAAATGTGCCCCCGATTCATCTAAAAGAAATTTTTGG
>JAJTUV010004447.1:0-37335 GCA_021653895.1 Mastomys natalensis
ACAAACATAATTTCACTGCTAACAACAAAAATAACAGGAAGTAACAATCACTATTCCTTAATATCTTTTAACATCAATGGACTCTATTCCCCAATTAAAAGACATAGCCTAACAGACTGGATATGTAAACAGGACCCAGCATTTTGCTGCATATGGGAAATACACCTCAGTGGCAGACACTATCTCAGAGTAAAAGGCTGGAAAACAATTTTCCAAGCAAATGGTTCAAAAAACAAGCTGGTGTAGCCATTCTATATCGAATAAAATTGACTTTCAACCAAAAGTTATCAAAAAAGATAAGAAAGGACCTTTCATACTCATCAGTAGAAAAATCTACTAAGAAGAACTCTCAATTCTTAACATCTGTGCTCCAAATGCAAGGGCACCTACATACATAAAAGAAACTTTACTAAAGCTCAAAGCACACATTGCGCCTCCCACAATAGTAGTGGGAAACTTCAACACCCCACTCTCAGCAATGGACAGATCATGGAAACAGAAAATAGACAGACGCATAGTAAAAACTAACAGAAGTTATGAACCAAATGGATTTAACAGAAATCTACAGAACATTTTATCCTAAAACAAAAGAATATACCTTCTTCTCAGCACCTCATAGTACCTTTTCAAAAAATTGACCATATAATCAGGTCAAAAAACAGGCTTCAAGAGATACAAGAAGATTGAAATAATCCCATGCATCCTATCAGATCACCACGGACTAAGGCTGGTCTTCAATAACAGTAAAAACAACAAACAACCACATACACATGGAAGCTGGACAATGCCCCACTCAATGATGACTTGGTCAAGGAAAAAAGAAAGAAAGAAATTAAAGACTATTTAGAATTTAATGAAAATGAAGTCTCGTCATACCAAAGCTTATGGGGCACAATAAAAGCAGTGATAAGAAGAAAACTCTTAGCTCTAAGTGGCTTCAAAAAGAAGCTAGAGAGAGCATACACTAGCAGCTTAACAGCGCACCTGAAAGCTCTAGAACATAAAGAAGCAAATACACTCAAGAGGAATAGATGGCAGGAAATAAACTCAGGGCTGAAATCAACCAAGTAGAAATAAAAAGAACTATACAAAGAATCAAAAAATAACCAGGAGTTGGTTCTTTGAGAAAATCAACAAGACAGATAAACCCTTAGCCAGACTAACCAGAGAGCACCAAGGCAATATCCAAATTAATAAAATCAGAACTGAAAAGAAGAAATAACAACAGAAACTGAGGAAATTCCAAACAAATCATCAGATCCTACTACAAAAGCCTATACTCAAAAAAACTGGAAAATCTGGATAAAATAGACAATTTTCTTGACAGATACCAAACACCAAAGTTAAATCAGGATCAGACAAACCATCTAAACAGTCCCATAACCCATAAAGAAATAGAAGCAGTCATTAAGTCTCCCAACCCCCCCAAAAACAAAACAAACAAACAAACAAAAAACCCAGGACCAGACTTTCAAAGAAGACCTAATACTAATACTCTTCAAACTATTCCACAAAATAGAAACAGAAGGAACACTACCCAATTCTTTCTATGAAACCACAATTATGCTGATACCAAAACCACAATAAGGAAGGAAGATTAGTGAGAAGGGGAGGAGGAGGAAGGAAGGCAGCAAAAAAGGAGGAGAGGGAATATGAAGGAGGAAGGAGTATGAAGAAATGGAAGGGAGTAGAAGGGAGAAAGAATAAGGGAGGAAATGTAGGAAAAGGAAGAAAGAGGGGAGCAGAGACAAGAGGTAGAAGGAGGGAAGGAAAGGGGTTAGGGAAGAGGAGAAAAGAGGAGAAAGGAGGTTAAAGAGAAAAGAATGGAGGAAGAAAGAGGAGGAATGAGGGAAAAGGAGGGAGGGGAGGGGGTTGAAGAGGAAGGAATAGTTTGGTGGGAAGGAGGAAAGGAGTGCAGAGGAAATAATGGGAAGGAAGAAATGTAGGAGAAGAAAGGAAGATGGAGGAAGCAGGATGGAAGAGGAAACTGAATGGAGAAGGCAGGAAAGAAGTGAAATCAGGTTAGAGGAGGTTAGAGAGAGGAAGCAATAGGAAGAAAGAATAACAATGAAGAATAGAAGATTAGGGAAGAAGGAAGATGACTTAACAGGAGGAAAGGAGGGGAAAGCAAAAGAGGGGAATGGGGAAGTGGAGGGAGAAGGGAAGGAAATAGAGAGGGAAGAGAGAAGAGGTTGAAAGAAAAGGATAGAAGAGAGACAGAAGAGAGAGGATCAAAGAGGAGGAAGGGACAAGGGAAGAGGAGGGAGGAGAGGTGGAAAAAGGGAAGAGGAGAAAAGAGGAAGAAAAAGAAACAGAAGGGGAGGGAGGAACAAAGAGGGAAGAGGGTAGAGGAAGAAACATAAGAGGAAGAAAAAGAAGGGAAGATGGAAGAAGAAGGGGAAGGAAGATGAAGGTGGAGAGAAGAGGATGGAAGAAGTTGAAGAATGGAAAGGGGTAAAAGATGGTAGAGGAGTGAGTAGAGGATAAAGGAGGGATAGAATGGAGGAGTTAAAGTAGGGAAGGGAAAAGGGAAAAAGGGAGTTTGGGAAAGAGGAGAGTAGAAGTAAGAGTGGGAGCGGGGAAGTCAGAAGTGGAAGGAAGAAGAAATGGGAGTGAGGAGGTATACTGGCTGGTTTGTGTGTTAATATGACACAAGCTGGAGTTATCACATATAAAGGAGCCTCCCTTGAGGAAATGCCTCCATGAGATCCAGCTGTAAGGCCTTTTCTCAATTAGTGATCAGGGGGTGGGGAGCAGGAGGGACCAGCTCATTGTGGGTGGTGCTATCCCTAGGCTGATAATCCTGGGTTCTATAAGAAAGCAAGCTGAGCAAGCCAGGGGACACAATTCTGTAAGCAGCATCCTTCCATGGTTTCTGCATCAGCTCCTGCCTCCAGGTTCCTGCCCTGTGTGAATTCCAGTCCTGACTTCCTTTGGTGATGAACAGAAGTGTGGAAGTGTAAGTTGAATAAACCCTTTTCCCCCAATTTACTCCTGGTCAGGAATAGAAACCCTGACTAAGACAGGGGGGTAGAAAAAGGAAGAGTGAAGAGGAGAGTAAGGAGAGAAGAAAGAAGAGGAGAGAAGAAAAGGAAGAGTGGACAAAAAGGGAAGAAGAGGATGAGGGAAAGGAAGAGACAAGGGAATGGAAGAGAAAAGGAGGGCACAAGGAAGAATATGGGAAAGAAGAAAAAGAGAAGGGAGGAGAGAAGAGGAGGAAAATGGGGAGGGGATGAATGAGGGAAGGAGAGGGAAAAGGGAGGGGGATAGAGAAGGGACAAGGAAAGATGAGGAAGAAAGAAGGTGGAGTAAGAATGTAAGAGTTGAGAGATGGGGCCACCCACCCATCTCAAAAATTTTAACCCAGAATTATTCCTGTCTAAAGGAAATGCAGGGACGAAAAATAGAGCAGAAACTGAAGGAAAGTCCATCCAGAGATCACCTCACTAGGGATCCATCCCATCTGCAGACACCAAACACTATTGCTGATGCCAAGAAGCTCTTGTTGACAGGAGCCTGGTATGGCTGTCTCCTGAGAGGCTCTTCCAGAGCCTGACCAGATGCAGATACTCACAACCAACCATTGGACTGAGCCCATGGACTACAATGGAAGAGTTAGGGGAAGAACTGAAGGATCTGAAGGGGATTGCAACCCCACAGGAAGAACAACAATATCAACTAGCTGGACAACCCAGAGCACCCAAGGACAAAACCACCAACCAAAGAATATACATGGAGGGACCCATGGCTCCAGCTACATATGTAGCAGAGGATGGTATTATCTGGCATCAATGAAAGGAGAGTCCCTTGGTCCTGTGGAGGCTTGATGACCAGGATAGGAGGATGCTAGAGTGGTGATGCAGGAGTGGGGTGGATAGGTGGAGCAGCACCCTCATAGAGGCAAAGAGGAGGGGGATGGGATGGGTTGGGGGGTTTGAGGATGAGAAACCAGGAAGGGGAATATCATTTGAACTGTAAAGGAATAAAATGATTAATAAAGAAAGAGGAGGGAGAACTATAGAGGGGAGAAGGGAAGTGGGATGAGAATGAAAGAGAATGGAGGAGAGAAGAGGGATAGCTGAAGAGAGAAGTGATTGGTTACAACAGGAAAGTGAACAGAAGAGAGAGGGGGGAAACTAGAGAAGATGGAAGTAGAGAGAGCATTGGGAAGGAAAAAGAGGAAGCAGAAAGGAAAAGAGGTGGGAAGAGGAGGGAATGGGAAAGAAGGAATCAGGAGAAGGAGTCAAGTGGAGGGAAGAGTGCAGAGGAGGGAGAGGGGGATGAAGGACAAGGAGGAAGATGGAAGAAGAAGGAAGAGAAAAGAGGGGTGGGAAGGAAAAGAAAGGAGTAGAATCAAAAAGGATGGAGAAGGTTCTAGGTAAGAAAGGGAGAGGAAGAAGGCAGAAAGGGGGGCAGATGGAAATAGGAGGGAAGAGGGTATTGGAGGAAAGAAAGGAACAGGAGGGACGGAGGGAACAGGAATGTGAAAGTAAGAGAGGGAGAAGAGAACAGAGTGGAAGAGGAAGGAGAAGGAAAGTGTGGAGAGGAATGAAGAGCAGTTAAGAAGGAAGAGGAGGAAGAGAGAAGAACAGCCAGGAGGAGGGAGCCAGAAGAGGACAGGAGATGGAAGAGGAGGGGGGAGTCAGAGAGAAGATAAAGGAGGGAAGAGGAGGGAAAAGGAGGGAGGAGGAAGAAAGAAGGAAGATGAGGGAAGAGAGTGAAAAGGAAAGAAGCTCTAGGAAGAGGAGAAAAGAGGAGGGATGAAGAAAAAAGAGGTGGGAAGAGGAACTAGAAGACAAGAAGGAGTAAGTGGAGAGGGGTGGGTAATGGAGCTAAAAGGGAAAGGGAGAGGGGAAAGAAGATGAGGGAAGAGGGAGATAAGGGGAGAGGGAAGAGGAAGAAAGGAGCATTTAGGGAATGTAAAGGAGGAAAGATGAGGAGGAGGATAGAAATAAGAGGAAAGAAGTACTAGAGGGGAGGATAGTGGAGGGAAAGGGTGGGTGGGAGGAGCAAACAGGAGGAGAGGAGGGGAGGAAGGGGAACTGAAGAGTAAAGGGGAGGGTGAAGAGAAGAGAGTCAGGAAGGGGAGGAATAAATGAAGACAGAAGAATATGGAGGACTAAAAAGTAAGGAGGGAAGAAGTGGAGGAGGAGAGTAAAAGTGAAGAATTTTCAAAAAGGAGGAAGGAAGGGAGAAGAAAGAAAAGAGATGAGTGGAGGGAAGAGGAGAGAGGAGGACAAAGAAGGAGGAGAGAAGAGGTTGGTTGGAAGAAGGAAGTGGTGAGAACAGGGAAAAAGGAGGAAGAGGGGGTTGGGTGAGGAAATAAGAAAAGGGAGAAGGGAAGAGGATGGAAAACAGAAGGAGGAGGGAATATTAGGAAGGAGGAAAGAGGAAGAAGAGTGGGAAAGGAAGAGGAGGGAGTAGAATGGAGAGAGGTAGAACTCAGAGGAAATAGAAGGAAAGAGTAGGGAAAGAGAGAGGAAGAAGGAAGTGGAGGGAGGGGGAGAACGGAATAGGGAGAGAGAAAAGAAGGGGAGAGAAATGCAGGGAAGAGGGAAGATAAGAGAGACATGGAGGGGAAGGAAGAAGAGGAACTATGGAAGAGGAAGGTAGAGGAGGTAATTAGAGGAAGGAGGAGGGAAAAGGACAGAGGTCAGAAGGAAGGGAAGAAAGCAGCAATGTTAGAGTTTGAAAAGGGGGAGAGAAAGAAGGAGGGACCTAGAGGACATAGTAGTGAGGTAAAACAAGTGAAGAGAGAGGAGGGAAGAGGAGGAAGGAGAAATGATGGAAGAAGAGAGTAAGGAAGAGAATGCTGTAAGGCTGAGGAGAAAGAATGGAAGTGGGAGTAAGGAGAGAAGAGGAGCAATGAGGAGGATGGAGGGAAATGAGAGGAAGAAAGGGTAGGGAGAAGCCATGATGGAGGAGGTGGGAGGAGGGAAGATGAGGGAGGATGAAAGAGTTAAGGGAGGAGGGAAGAGGATAGGGGGAGGAGGTAGAAAGGAGAGAAGTGTAAGGAAGAGGGAAAAAAGGAAGAGGGAAGCACAGAGAGATGAGAAGTGGGAAGGGGGAATAGACAACAGAAGGAGGAGAAAGGAAACTGAAGGGAAGAGGGGATTTGATGAAGGAGGAGAGAGGAAAGAGGAGGGAAGAGAAAGGAGAGATGAAGGAAGAGATGTGAATGGGAAGCAGGAAAGAGTTTGCAGGGAGGTGGAAATTGGGGAAGAAAAAAATCGGGAGCAGGAAAGAGATAAAGGGCAAGAAAAGATCAGGATAAAAAGCAGGTGGCTTGCAGGAGAGAAGAGTAAAGAGGAGGAAGGAGGGAGGGAATAGAGAAGAGGAGTAAGAAGAAGAGGGAGGAAAAAAGAGGAGGGAATACTGGGTAGGAGCAAAGAGGGAGACGGAGGAAAGTCGAAGGAAGAGGAGGAGGGAGGAAAGAGGAAGGAGTAAAAAAGAGGAAGCATGGAAGAGGGATTAAGAGAAGATCTAGCAAAATATCACTATTTGCAGATGATATGTTAGTATACTTAAGTGACCCAAAATACTCCACCAGAGAACTCCTAAATCTGATAAACAACTTCAGCAAGGTGGCAGGTTATAAAATCAACTTGAACAAATCAGTAGCCTTCCTCTACATGAAAGATAAACAGGCTGAAAAAGAAATTAGGGTAATGACACCTTTCACAATAGTCACAAATAATATAAAATACCGCGGGGTGAATCTAACCAAGCAAGTGAAAGATCTGTATGACAAGAACTTCAAGTCTCTGAAGAAAGAAATTGAAGAAGATCTCAGGAAATGGAAAGATCTCGCATGCTCATGGATCGACAGGATTAATATAGTAAAAATGGCCATCTTGCCAAAAGCAATGTACAGATTCAATGCAATCCTCATTAAAATACCAACTCAATTCTTTACAGAACTAGAAAGAGAAATTCTCAAATTTCTTTGGAACAAAAAAAAAAAAAAAAAACCAGGGTAGCGAAAACCATTCTCAACAATAAAAGAACTTCTGGAGGAATCGCCAGCCCTGACCTCAAGCTGTACTACAGAGCAATAGTGATAAAAACGGCCTGGTATTGGTACAGAGACAGGCAGGAAGATCAGTGGAATAGAGTTGAAGACCCAGAAATGAACCCACACAACTATGGTCATTTAATCTTTGACAAAGGAGCTAAAACCATCCAGTGGAACAAGGACAGCATTTTCAACAAATGGTGCTGGTTCAACTGGAGGACAGCATGTAGAAGAATGCAAATCGATCCATTCCTATCTCCTTGTACAAAGCTCAAGTCCAGGTGGATAAAGGACCTTCACATAAAACCAGACACACTGAAACTAACAGAAGAGAAAGTGGGGAAGACCCTCGAATACCTAGGCACAGGGGAAAAGTTCCTGAAGAGAACACCAATGGCCTATGCTCTAAGATCAAGAATTGACAAATGGGACATCATAAAATTGCAAAGTTTGTGTAAGGCAAAGGACACTGTCAATAGGACAAAACGGCAACCAACAGATTGGGAAAAGATCTTTACCAATCCCACATCCGATAGAGGACTAATATCCAATATATACAAAGAACTCAAGAAATTAGACTCTAGACAACCAAATAACCCTATTAAAAAATGGAGTAAGGAGCTAAACAAAGAATTCTCAACTGAGGAAATGCGAATGGCCAAGAAGCACCTAAAGAAATGTTCAGCATCCTTGGTCATCAGGGAAATGCAAATCAAAACAACCCTGAGATTCCACTCCACACCAGTCAGAATGGCTAAAATAAAAACTCAGGTGATAGCAGATGCTGGCGAGGATGTGGAGAAAGAGGAACACTCCTCCATTGTTGGTGGGATTGCAAGATGGTGCAACTACTATGGAAAACAGTCTGGCGGTTCCTCAGAAAATTGGACATATCACTACCTGAGGACCCAGCTATACCACTCCTGGGTATATGTCCAGAAGATGCTCTAACACATAACAAGGACATATGCTCCACTATGTTCATACCAGCTTTATTTATAATAGCCAGAAACTGGAAAGAACCCAGATGCCCTTCAACAGAGGAATGGATCAAAAATGTGGTACATTTATACAATGGAATATTACTCAGCTATTAAAAACAATGAACTTGATAAATTCTTATATAAATGGATGGAACTAGAAAATATCATCCTGAGTGAAGTAACCCAATCACAAAAGAATATACATGGTATTCACTCACTGATTATTGTATTTTAGCCCAGAAGCCTGAAATACCCAAGATTCAACTCACAGACCACATAAAGCTCATGAAGAATGATGACCAAGTAGGGGGGGGGGGCTTCAGTCCTTCTTAGAAGGAGTAACAAAATACTCAAGGGTGCAAATAGGGAGACACAGTGCAGAATAGAAACTGAAGGAGGGACCGTCTACAGACCATTCCACCTGGATACCCATCCTATGTGCAGTCACCAAAGGTAGAGGTTGATGTGGATGTCAGGATTTACATGCTGACAGGAGCCTGATATAGCTGTCTCCTTAGAAGTCTGCAAGAGTCTGACATACTCAGAAGCAGATGCTAACAGCTAACCATTAAACTGATCATGGGGTTCCCAATGGAGAAGATAGAGTGAAGGCTGAAGGAGTTAAGAAGATTCACGACACCATGAGGAAAGCAACAATCCCAACCAACCAGAGCCCCCAGGGTCTAAACCACCAGCCTGAGAGCGCTTAGGGAGGGACCTATGGCTCCAGCTATATATGCAAGGGAGCTATATATAAGTGGGAGAAGACATCCTTGGTCCCATGAAGGCTGGACGTCGTGGAGGGGGGGGATACTTGAGGGTGGGGAGGTGAGGACGGGGGAGGGTGGGTGGGGGTAACCAACGTGAGAAAGAGATGGGGGGAGGATAGTGAGTTCCTGGGAGGGAGAGGGGAAATGGGGTAAGGAGAGATCATCTGAAATGTAAAAAAAATTTCCAATAAAAAAAAAAAAGAAAGCTGATAAGGACAAGGATGGAAGAAGCCAGAGAAGGGAAGGAAAAAAGGAGAAGGAGGAGAAAAGGAAAGAGAAGAGAGAAGGGAAGACGAAGGAGGATGAAAAGGGGAAGAGAAGGGAATAGGAAGCACTGAGGAAGGGGAAGGAAGAGTGCAGAGAGAAGGTGAGGAAAAAAGAATCGGATGGAAAAAGAGAAATTACAAGGGGAAGAAAATAAAGGGAAAGAATAGAAAATAGGACAGAAGGAAAGAAGATAGAAGAAGGAAGAGGAGGGAGGAAAGATGAGGAAAGAAGAGGGAAGGAAACAAAATAGAGAATATGGGGAAATGCTCAAGAGAGGAGGGAGGAGGTAAGTAGGAGTAAAAAGGAGGAGAAGGAGGAAGAAAAGAGAATAGAAAAAAAGGAGGTTCCTGGGGAAAGTTGGTGTCTGGCAGAGGAAGGGGATTCTGGGAGTACATGGGCCTGTGGAGGATGCTGGAAGCTGACTAAGGAGAGGAGCATGAGCCTCAGGGTTATGTGAGCCTCAGAGACTGTAGATGGTCTCATAGTAGGGCAGGAGTCTCAGCCTGATGTGGGTGCCTGGGGGAAGAAAGAAAGTTGGAGAGAGGTGAAGAGACTCACATGGAGAGGGTGGGAGCATACTACAAGTTTTCCTGGGAGGGCAGAAGACTCTGGGGAGGAATGGAGGCTGGCTTCGGGACAGGTGGTCCATCTAGATGTTAGGAGTCTGAGGATTATGAGTGTGCTTGAAGGAAGGGGAGGAGAGTAGGAATCTGGAACCCATCCAGGTAGATACTAGGAGTGTGTTTATGATAGCAGCAGGCAGTGGGATTGGGAGATGCTAGGGTGGGGTCTAAGGCTCTGGAGGTCTACAAGACCCTGGGGAAGGATCCGACAGTTAAAGGAACAGTAAGAGGCTTGGATGAGACAGGGCTAAAATAAATGTGAGAAAGGTTGGTCATGGGAGAAGTCTGGAGCAAGCAGACTGACACATACTGTGGGACACAGGCCTGAAAGCAAAGGAGGAAGGCAGGAGTCTCAGGAGGAGGAGCAAGGACACTTGGGGAGACATGGGTGTGAGCAGAGACAGTGGAGAGGGTCTGAATAGTGACAACAGGACTTGAGAGGGCAGAGAGAGGGTTTGTTGGGTGTCAGATGGACTGAAGAGAGGATGGGAGTCAGAGGTAGAGGAGGGCAGGCGCATTAGGAAGGGTGATGACAGGTGAAGAGGAGTCCTAAGTGCTGTGGAGGATGCAAGAGCACCCTGGGGAGTATGGGAAGCAGGTAAGGGTGAGTGAAGGAGGCTTCAGAATGTTCTAGGTGTTGCCTCAGGATGTCCTAGGAATGTACAGGCTTAGGAGGAATGCAGAGGGGAGGGGAATAGTGGCAGAGGGAGGCGGGAGGCTTATGGCAGGGTGAGACAATTCTGGAGGGAAGTTAGGAGCAGTTCTCAGAGGCTTAGAAACTTAGGAGCTCAAGGGAGGCCAAGCACAGGCTAGTGGGCAGGGCAGGGCAGGGCCCGAAAGTCTGAAGGACAGAAAGATGGGAGAAGGGCAGTAGGATCTGGGGTAGACAGCATGTAGGACAGGCAGAAGGCTGTAGAGCAACAGGGCAGGAAGGCGCTAAGGAGGGTCTCAAGTTCAGGAAAGGTGTTGGAGATGAGGGAGTGGCTAGATAAGACGGCAGAGGGTTCAAGAGGAAGCTGGTCCCAGGGAGCAGAGCGGAGGATGTGGAAGAAGCCAGAGGCTGAGGGTAAGGTTGAAGTTGGGTGGATAGATGAGTTGGGTTCAAGGGTGAGAAAGGCCAGAGTCCATGAAGAAATGGGAGGGTGACGAAAGAGGGCCCAACATTTCCCAAGTAGGGGGCTTCCTGGGACACTCAGAGGTAGGACTGGGCTCTTCAAAACAGCCTGGACCTAGGTGTTCAAGCGGCACTTGCTTGTCACCAAGAGCTCCCCGGGGACCAGGGAACACTGATAAGAAAGTATTCCCAGCAGCCTTGGTGGTGGTTCTTGTACCATCTGCCAGTACAAGCATATACCCAAGTCCCTGATCTCCAGTAGCTCTGTCCCAGTCATCCAGCTAGGTCGCGAGTGTCCCTCCTACTTGTGCAGGACCACACAGTCCCTGCAAACCTAGGGGCCAGACCTATGGATGACTTTGTGTGACAAGTAACCTGTGCTCTACTGGATGCTGATCAACTCGATTCCTGGGGACTGGATGATCAGTTGGCCATGGCCGTGGATAAGCACTGTTGCTGCTCAGAAAATTTCATTTATTAAAATTAATAACACGAACCTTGCCCTTGTTGTCTATCACTACAGGTGGGGGTTTTCTGGGACTCTTTCTCCAGAAGACAATGATTACAAAGTCCAGAGTCCATGGGAAGTTGGACCCCTGCCCACACTGATGCACGTCCGCTGGACATAGATCTAGGCAGTCTGTTGACTCAAAGTTCATGTTTAACGTTTTCTTTAGAATTCCTAACCTAAGCATTGCATTAAATGAGCCCTCTATTAGTATAAGAATAACAATGAGGAGGGATTCTCAGGGTCCCTGCCCTTTACTGCTTCAGTAACTGGGATCATGGAGATTGCTCTCCAGTTGTAATTAGGCTGGATGCTCTGAACTATCACCACGCTGACCATGTGGCCTACAGAAGGAGTGTATCCCAAGGGAAGGTGCAGGGAGTCCAAGGTGAAAAAGATGCTGTGATTCAACATTCCTTCTCTCCGGTGGATACTGCTCACACACACCTGTTGGAGAAAGGGTGGCAGTGAGTGTGAATCCTTGGTCATCCTGGCCCTCCATACCGGCAATAACCTCTTTTGACCCTGCTCTGTCACTGTTGCCTGTCCTGCCTGCTACACTGCCAACACTGGCTTGCTGTGTTCCCTACTCCCTTCCCAGATCCAACCTCACTCTAATTAAAGAGGAAGCTCTCGGAGGGAGTTTTCCTGGTCATGGAGACTTTGTCCTAAACGTTAATCATCTCCGGCCATTAGCCCCCTTGCTTAATGTTGACAGATCAAGGACTGAATGAAACAGGAAAACAGCATGAAGTGGACTATTACTTCTGTCCCCTGTGGCTCTTCAAGCTTGTGATTTTACCTGTACCTATGTGGAATCTCATTTTCAGGTTAGCTTGGCCACTGCCCATCCCTGCCTCCTGCCCCCTTTGCATTCCCCGCTTCCCAGCAGTGTTCTCTGGACTGCTCCTTTTTTCTTCCAGTTGTTTTTAGAACATCCCAAGTAACAGTCAACCTAGGAAACCCTGTGTCTTGGAACTGAAGTATGTCCATGTATGTTTTCTCTGTTGCCCCTAGTTACTCCTTTACAAAGTCCTACCATTGAAGCAAATGGCCCAAAGGTGCATGTGTCCATAGTTCCCAGATGCCAGCACACCCAACAGTCACTGATATCACCACAAGAAGCTTTCCAGCAACCCAACGATGTGGAAACCGATTACCTCTACCAGTCGCCTGCGTTTTGTGGCCTTCACTGAGTGTACTATGATTTTTGAGGATCCTTGCACCATAGAGTATTCAATATCCAACCAGTCCCCTTCATAAGGCGTAAAACCTAAGATGGCTAAGAGAAAATGGAGTTGAAAAGTCTATATCTAACTCCAGTCTCATCTTTGCAGGGTTCTGGATAAAAGAGGTTATGTTTTAACTGTTGTCAAGCAAAGTGCACTGAGTACATTGACTTGTAAGGCCAGGATCAAGCACACAGTAGGTGTAAAGTGCAGGTGGCTTCCTGCCCACAATGGAAATTTATCATTCTTAGGCATTGGTTTTCCTCCACTTCGTTGGCAGAGTCAACTGGGCAAATGGACAATGGCATCACAGTTATTTCTTTGGGTGCCCTGAGGATTTACTGCTTAATTGGTCAGAGTCAGTGTCCTATGTGGACACAGGATCTCAGGGTCCCAGGTTGTCTTCAAGCTAGCAAACTCTCTCTCCTTCCCTCCTGTCTCCTTTGCTGTCTCCCTCTCTGCATATCCTCTCCCCTTCTTCTATCTTTCCATCCCTCTCTCCCTCTCTCCTTCCCACTCTCTTTGTTATCTACAAATCTCTCTCCTCTCTCTATCCCTCCCCCTCTATCTCATCTTCTCCTGTCTCCTCATCAACTCCCTCTGTTCCTCTCTTGCTTCTCTCTTCTCTCCCTCCATCCCTCTCTCAATCACATTCATTTTCCTGCCTTTTCTCTTCCCCCTTCCCTTCCTTGCCCTCTCTCCATACCTCTCTCTATTTCCCTCTCCTTTCCTCTCTTTCCCTCACCCCTCCCTCTCTCTCCCACTGCATTCTCCCTCCTTCTCTCTTGCTGTCTTGCCCATGTCCCTGTATGCTTTGCATTCTCTGCCTCTCTGCAGGCCTTCTCCCCCTGTTCTCTACACACATGCACACATGCACACATGCACACATGCACACATGCACACACATACACGTGTTAGGAACCTAGACTCAGGTTTTCTGCCAGACAAGTGTGTGCTCTTAACTACCACACATGGTTAATATTTGAAACAAACCTTTAGTAATGCTGTCTATGTAGAAGTGGTATTCATCAGCAATGTAGATGATATTTTCCTTCACATGGGAAACACTAACAGATAAATCTTTGATCTTGGAGTGAGCTTCCTTAGGTTCATCCTGTACTGAAAAAATGGAAACCTACGAGAGAATTAAGCAGCTCTAAAACCTGATCAAGAATAAAATGTAAATCTGCATGTCTCAAACACTGTCCATAGAAGGACTGTGCTAGGAAAGACCCTTAGGAGATCCAAATTTCCAGATTTATGTCATCTGTCTTTGTTACAAAACAGCTTGTCTCATTGGGAATTCCTTCTCTGGGGATTTTCTACCTGTCAACGTCAATTCGATGGTCATTTCTCTCAAACTGATCTTCCTTGAGGAGTCAAATAGCAGGCACTTGCCTATCTACTACCACTCCCAGTAGTCCCCAGGCCTATGGTCTATTGCACCACATGCTTGTCTATGCCAGGATGTCACAAAACCTCACAAAAACCCCATGGGAAGAACAAGTCTTCACAAATCTATGTAAAACTTACTTCTGTTGCTTTCAATTCATGAGAGAGTGGGTCTTCCTCCACAAATGCAAGGACTTTGTCTCCAGCATGCAGGGGCTTAGCACCAATGACAACATCAGTGCTGAAGAAGACACAGTCTTCGATCCAGCCATAATCATTCCCACAACTTGTCATGATGCCCTTCACAACTTTAGTGTTTGGTTCTCCTATAAATCAGGGACACCGCAGGGCCATGAATTAATCTCCAAAGCAAATGCCCACTCCAAAGAATCCTCCCCCAGGGTGATATGGTTCAGGAACATGTCCTTCTGCAAACAATGGTTCTGATTTGAGGAGCACATGGCAAGGACTGGAAGCATTGTGGGGCCTCTACAGGATTCTGAAGACAGAATGTCAAGCTTCAGCCTTGGCTTTGCCATGCTCTTCACAGGAGGATCCTGGTGAGGAGCATGAGCTGAGACCCAGATAGCCTTGGTTATCAACCCAGTGTCCTTCCCTGATGGCCTGCATAACCCCAAGTACATTTCTTGAAGTCTCTGACCACTTTTGCAATCCGTGTCTCATGATTGCTCTTGTGCACATTAATCAGCACATACGTGACAACTCCTTGCTTCACTCGATTGGGGAGCATAGGCAGTTGGAACCCAGGATTTTATATTACAGTTAGAGAATCTATTTTCCACAGAGCAGAAGTTATACAACAGTCAAAGATATGGTTATATTTTCTCTTCATGATCAGGAGGGTGGGCCATTGGCCCATGAACAAACAACTCAGATCCCATTGAATTAAGATGTCTAGCAGATCCTTGTTGGGCCAAGGGGAGACTCTTCCAAGTTCCTGCTGGAGGCACCTTTTTGGGAATTCCATTTTGTTTGCTTTAACCTATTGTCCCACTTTTTTTTTCCTCCCTTAAAACTTTACAGTCTCGAGCCGGGCAGTGGTGGCGCACGCCTTTAATCCCAGCACTTGGGAGGCAGAGGCAGGCAGATTTCTGAGTTGAGGCCAGCCTGGTCTACAGAGTGAGTTCCAGGACAGCCAGGGCTACACAGAGAAACCCTGTCTCCAAAAACCAACCCCCCCCAAAAAAAACCCAAAACTTTACAGTCTCCATCCAACCCCAAAATAATAAGCTGACTTTATGTTTTATGCCAGATCAGGAAGCCTTTTCCATCTGAAGTGGCCTAGTCTTGTTGTCCTGAAATCTCTAGGCCTGTATTGAGTGTCCCTAGTAAGACCTTCTATTATGTGGCGAGGAACTGACAAGAGACTTGAAGTACCACCCTCCCAGAGGAGAAGGGGGAGGGGAGATGAGGGAAGAATTGTGGGAGGGGGTGACCAAAAGTGGGACAGCAAGTGGGAAACAAAAAAAATAAATAAATAAGTAAAAACAGCAAAAATTATAAAGACTGTGGAAGTTTTATTAGTTCAAATATTTTCTAGTTACATTACATCCTGCTTGCATCTCCCTGAGCCCCAGTCCCACCCTCTTATCTCCCTCCCCCAACCTCCTGCCCTCCCTTTCTCCTCAGAAAAGGGGAGGCCTCCCCTGTATATCAACCATTAGGAGTAATTGTCTGGCTAAACATCCATCAGCTGTCTCAGCTCCACAGGTTTACTGAAGGTTTAAAACTATAAGTTATTAGTGACGTTTTAGATAGATAAACCCAGTCAATATTTTATCTTCTGTCCTAGCACCTATAATGAATCGTTAGTTTCTTTTTTATAACCTCTAGTTAATTGTTTTACAACCCCTTGGAATGTGCTCTGATTAGGAGAAAGTCTGTTTACTAAGAGCAATTAGCTGATGACATTCGGGAGACTGACAGAGTTCTCATTGTAGTTTTGACTATCAGAAAGGGACCTAATAGTATTCCCACTATAAAAGAGATTAATAATCACCAATATAATTTTAGGAATTCTTATAGGATCATCATTAAGACTTAAGAAGTCAATTATTTGTCGATATAGCATCACTACAAGGCAGTACCTCTTCGTAGATCTGCAGAGATCTGCTCAAAAGGGGTGGGCTAATATCTAGTGATTGTTATATATGTTTAATAATAACAGGAAAAGCATATTAATAGCAGGAATCTTTCCTAAAATTAATTCTCTTAGGGCCTTGCCTAATAAGAGCAAATCTTTCACAGATTATATTTTAATCCGAAGCAGATCATCTCAGGAAGATCACCTGCTAGTTATTAGCTTGTCCTATTATGGCTCCTGTCAGATGGTAAACTGTTAAGTGCTTCCAACCAGTCAATTATTTTAAGGTAGAATGCAGCCAATCTGAGTCTGCTGATAGGAGACAGAGTTAACTGAAGCACTGTTGCTTCTTCCTCAAGCAGCTGATAAAAAGCTGTGATTCGTATAGCTAAGAGACCATGTTTCTGGGCTCGAAAGGTAGAGCCACAGCAATCCCAGGAAGTGCGTGCCTGTACTCAAATATTCAGATATGGACTATGCTGCTTCCTGCCTCCTGACATTAGCCTGAAATGTGATGATGTGGAATATGATAAGAGGGACACTGCAAATCAAATTGTGTCTCAAAGCAACTTTATTTGACTATTGCCTGTAGCATTTTTGTGTGAGAAACTGACAGACAAAAAAGGGAGGAGGCAGTAATAAAGAGGCCTCTCGGTTGATCTGATTGTGTGGCTTCATCTTCTTTTTCAGGCTTTCTCCGTTGCCTTGAGGCCTTTGGATAATACCAGCCATGGATAATGAAAATCCTGAAGCTGTTCCCAGCCCACCAGAACAGAACATGGAGGTGGTCCCACCGAAAGAGTTAAAAAACCAGAAGCCCATCAACAATATTCTGATCTATTTAATTGACAGGAAGCTGGGGAGGCCCAGAAATGATATGGATCTGTTTGAATGGGTTTGGACAGTAAAGTGTCCTCTCCAGAACAGAGTGGCCATTGCCTAAATTCATGTTTATGCCTACTTGAAATACATGTTTTAAAAAGACATGACATAACAAGCCACTCTCATGATAGATCCATTAAACTAGTCTTCATTGCAACTGCTTTTGGTACATTGTGTGTTTTTTCAGTTGACCTTCTTGGGTTACACTGGGCAGGATATTGTATACATCTTGATATTCTTCTTGTAGGATCTCAGATGCAGTGAGGATGCAGAGATTGCATTGCATATCATGTCTCTTCCATTACTAGTGTGAAGTGTAATTGTGTATGCATAACTCTCTGGCACATACCCATTCAGTATCAAAGACTCTCTTCACTATCCATTTTACAGAGATATTTACTACATCCCACTGTAAAATCCAACCGACTGCCCTGGTGAAATGGCACAGTGGTGAGAGCAAAGCAGACTAGGTTGGGATTTTAGAATGTATGCCATCTAGAGCTGATCATTATTCCCAGAGGTTCAGACTGCAATGCATGGGAAAGAATTCCTTTGTCTAAAGGACACATAGCTTATAACTATGTAATGACTCCCATTCAAAAGGCTCTATCCGCAAATTATATTCACTCTGAGAAATTCAGAATGGGAATTGTGTAAGAAATTGGACATTAACAAATGACAAATTGTGGAGAGCTACACTTCAGCATTCATCTAGACTGTTACTTTTTTTCGGAGGGCAAAGGGTGGGAGTAAGTGTTGTCACAGAATCCTTCTATGTCCCTCTTTCTCAACTATGAGTCTATAGTCATCAATATTATGGTAAGAGTAGCTTCCTTTTCCTTTACAATCAACGAGAGCATGGATTATGGATTTACTCATGGTTGTGGTGACAGCACAGACCACAGACATCCACATTGTCTCTATTATCTGATGGAGGTTGCAAGTGAGTAATGACTCAGTTTTCTTTAGGGAGCTGGTACCGAAGTTTGACTATGCTTCAGTGAGTATATAGGCAACACAAATTGGATGTTTTTTTTTTTTTAAGCCACAAGGGTTGGGGTCAACCTGAGAGGACTGGAGGTGAGTATAATTCAGATGCATTATGTAAAATTCTCAAATAATCAATAAAAATATTATGTTAGGAAAAATGACAAATCATAGTTATGTTTATTCATTTGTACATATATGTAACAGTGGCTAAAGAGAGGAGGGAGTGGTTTGGGGAGGGTATAGGGTCAGAAGAGCAGGCATTGAAGGGGTAGGAAGGAGGAGAAGGTGCAAATGATGTTATTATATTTTAGTTAAATTTAAAAGAAAGAAATGACAGATGGGAGGGTTTGGAATGATGGCTCAGTGATTGATAGCACTTGCTGTTTTTTCCAGAGGACTTGTGTTCGATTCACAGCACCCAGGTCAGATGGTTCACAACTGCCTGTAACCTTAGACCCAGGAGATCTGCTACTCTCTTCTAGCCTCAGTGCACACACACAAACACACACACACACAAACACACACACACACACACACACACACACACACCACACCACAACACGCTCTCCACCACCACCCCTGCCCATGCTAGAGGATGACATTTTTTACCTTCTCCTCCCTCCTAGCCTTCCCATGTCTGCCCCTTGCCCCCATACCCTCTCCAATTCACTCCCTCCTCTTCTTTAATCACACATATGAATGAATAAACATCAATTATGTATATGTGTGTATATTAAAAGACATAAAAGATGACAGCAGGAAACAGAAAGCCAAGAACTGGATTGAATGAGGATATGGGAAAACCTAAGTAACAAGAAAGAGAGAACGTCAGGAGGTTCAACCATTAAAATGAAAGCACGTTCCAAACATCACTCCAGTTATTTGAAGTGACATTTGAAGGCTGAATGTGTTAGCGTGGACTTTTTATCCTAGCATTTAAAAGGCTGAGTCAGGGGGATACTGTGCTTCTTGCCAGCCTAGCCTTTATAGTGGAAACCAGACTTAAAAAAAGAAGAGTCCCAAGACTGGGAGTGGTGACGCATCCCTTTAATCCCAACACTCAGGAGGCAGAGGCAGACAGATGTCTGAGTTTGAGGCTAGCCTGGTCTACAGAGTGATTTGCAGGACAGCCAGTGCTATACAGACAAACCCTGTCTCAAAAACAAAACAAAACAAAACAAACAAACAGAAAACAAAAGAAAGATGGAAGGAAGGAAGGAAGTTCCAGAAGCTTCCTACTTTTCTGACCCCCCCCCCCCCAGAGCACTCCTTCACCACTTGCTGGCTCTTTTCCTGTGCCTACAACCCAGTGGCAATTATCCTTTTTCCACTTAGCCTAGTCTCTTCTGATCCTTATGCATCACAACTTCACGTCTCTGGGTTATTTTCCATTCCTGCCCTTTATCTGTCTGTGCTGACTGTGCAGTGACAACACAGATTTTAATCTATCCTCAGAGGTGCATGCCCCACTAGGGACAGTGGGTAGAACATACTCAAGTATTCCTGTGCCTGTGACACTGGCTGGAAATGCTCACCCCAAGCCTCACTATGAGGGAAAGGGGAAGAGTTGAGGCCGAGGAAGTGGGAGAGGGAGGAGACCAGAGATCATGCCTCCTCCACCCCAGGGCTGTCCAGGGCACAAAGACTGAATTTATTTTTATTTTCCAAATCACATGTATTTGTGTATATGGTGGCCAGAGCATGGACATTGCTACACAGGAGAACTTGCATGAGTCTCCCCAGAATGAGTTGAATCAGAAACGGTGCCAATTGTAAAAGGACACATACTCCATGATGCGAAGTCTAAAGCTCCTTTAGCACTGTGAAAACAAAAACGAAACAGTCTTCAAATGGGGAAAATGGGTGCTTTGTCAGTGATGAGTTCTAGGGTGGATCAAGGTGATTTGGAAGGTGTTGGGGGAAGCTGGAAGGAACAGCTGTGGGGATATTTGTGTTCACAAACCATTCTGTAATGGACAGTACCAATCTTAGCATTCCAGTTGGAATAATGTTCTCAAGTATTGCAAGGTATTGTTGAAAATCCAGGAAATGGATAAAGATAAAATTCAGATAGGTTTCAACTGCATGCCAATCTGTAATTATTTCTTTACAATTTTATTTTATTTTTCCAGGTTGAACACACTAGGCTTGGTTTTATTTTTAATCTTTTTTTTACACTCCAGATTTTATCCCCCTCCTAGTCCACCTTCTTAAAGAAGACCCATTAAATGTTAAGCAGATGCCATTGGCTACCATACAATACAGCATAGCTAAATGTGTTGAGGAGTGGAATCTATTTCTGAACTTTGGGTTGTGACAGCTAAAAGATCCAGAGAACCATAACAGAGAGAGGAGAGTCACATTGTACATTCATTATCATATCTATCCACAGTGAGAATATCTACCCAAAGTGAGACATGAGGATATCATGTCCTTAGGCCTTCTCTTCATATAGAGGATCTAAAGAGGGGGAGAGGATAGCAACCTTTTCATTTCATTAGTGTGAAAATGCTTTTTCATAAGTTCCCCATTTCTTCTCCTTTACCTCAGGACAATCGTAGAAGGTGAAAGGCATATGCAGCCCTGACCACACACATATAAGCGACTTCCACATCCTTTGTTACCCACCTCATTCTTGTTATTGTGAAAAACTCTAAGCCCAGTTCTTTTGGTCACTTATCCATCCAAACTTTCATTCATTCATTTATTCTTCCCCAAGATGGGAAGAGATACTAGCGGTAACCCCTCGTCACAAAGTCTCAGCAATTTTCTCTGTGTTCTTCCAAGTTGGGGTGAGTCGCATAATGGGAGATAGCTGATAGGCAACTCATTCCTTATTATAAAAGATAATAGTCATAGGATCTAAAATGCCGTTTTCTACAGGAGAACCAAAGAAAGCGGGAGCTTGGACTCAAGGATTCAGATCTATCTTTTACTGCCTTTTTCTCTGTCAGCAGGCTAGCCCAGGCACAGCTGACTCAGGCCCATATCCATGCAGCATCTTCCTTGTGGGACTCCCTGGCTCCATACCAGAGTATCTACATTTTATGGGCCGAGGAACCCCTTGGGCACGGAGTAAGATCTAGCAACCTGGGTTCCCCTGACAGTATGACAAAGACAGATGTGATGGCATATGCATTCAAGGTTGGTCTGAAATTCCACAGAAAGAGAGACATTGTTCACCTATGTAATTAGTATGTGCAGGCAGGACAGACTGCCACAGTCTTTTTCTCTGTTACCGTGTGTGATGTTTTAATGACCAGAAAGCCAGAGATTTTTTAGGAGGGTAAAATAGATTGCAGTGTTCTCTGCGACTGGCCTTCTAGCACATAGTTATTAAACAACACTATTGTACGCTGTGTGAACAGTGCCAAGCTATGCAAGGGATATGTAATTGTAGTAACCTGGAAATTGTACACAGAAGTATGTGGTAAATGGAAGAAATAGAAGATGCCAAGAACAGTGTGACCCTGACCTGCCTGCCTTCTTTAAAGGACAGGTACTGGAGTGTCAGAAACACTCCTAATGATCAAGGGGCTGAGATTTTTTACCAAATGGAGCAGGAATTAAGGACATGCTACTTGTTTCTTCTTTTGCTACCAAGATGTCTGGAGAGCCTTGGAGGTCACTCTTCTGCCTCACAGTTACACGGATCAGGATATGTGTGACCGCCCATCCCATATGCAGGTACTCAATTTGCTGAAATGCCCTGAAGAAATCCTTCTCATACGGAGGTATCGAATCACCTCCCACATTTCTAATTTTAAGAAAGGGACAATTTCTGGGCTGTCAAGGTGGCTCGTCAAGTTAAAGGCACTTGCTACCAAGCCAGATAACACGAGTTCAATTCCCAGGACCCACATAGTAGGAGGAGAGAACTCAGTCCTGACAAATTGTCCTCAGACTTCTACATGTGCTCACAAATGCATGTGCACACATAAACAAGTAAATAAAAGGACCAAGCAAATAAACCAATCAATCAAACAACACAATATAATGTAAAAAGAAAAAAATGACAATTTCAATTTAATTAAAATCCCTTAGCAAACTCTGGATGTCAGTGCATAAAATAAAATAATTTTTTTTAGCATTCCCCAAATTTATTCAGTACAACCAAGAGGATTGTCTTCATGCTGTCACACACAGATACAAACACAGATCTAGCACAATATTCATACTTAGTCCAAGCATATTCCTTTTGAGGTCCATTTATGTTTTCTAATGCCACCGCTTTCTGCAACTTTGAGCTGTGTTTAGGACTTTGGCTTTTTGTGGGGTAAAGGGGGTCCTTTACAGGAACTTTAAAGGCACTTGATCCCTTGCCCTTGCCATCCAAAAACTGCACAGATACACGCTTCAAGAGGAAGGTTGGAGATTCAGAGGCTCATGGGATACCACGAGAGGATGGCATAAGCCTAGAGACAAGGCAGCAGTGTGGGGAGGAGAGGCTGCAGTGTCAGCAAGAGGTGAGAGGCTCAGGGAGAGCATGGAATCTGAGAACAGTAGGCTTAGGGTGATGGTGGCAGGCTACAAGAAGACATGAGACTCCAGGAAGGGTAGAAGACATGGAGGAGGTTTCAAGAAGGCAGGAGGTTAGGGAGGAGGGTAACAGGCTGGGCTGCTGGGGAGGTTGGAAGCTGGAAAGGAGTAGGAATCTCAGGAGGATGCCACAGTAAAAGAGTAGGAGGTTCAGAGAAGGCTGAAGGTTGCTGCGATCACATGGTCAAGGAGCAGATTGGAGGCTAGAAGACAAAAGTCATGGGAACAGGAAGATAAGGAGGAGGCAGGTGGGAGTCAGCTGAGATAAGAAGCAGGAGAGAATGCAGGAGTCTAGGAGAAACAGGAGAATCAAGAAGTCTGGCAGAAGACAGGCTGAGTGAGTGATGAGCAAGAGGGTACAGGGCTGGGAAACATCATAAGGACTGTGAGAAGATAAGGTGACCAAGGTCCACTGAGGAGGCTGAAGGAAGACAAAAGACTGGGGATGAAGGTCAGAGAGAAGGAGACATTGGAGGATGGGTGAGAGCAGAAGTGTTGGACGAACTGTAGAGTAGTAAGTTTGGAGAGATCAGAAAAGCAGAGGGTTGTGTAAGGAGGTAGATTCCCTAGCACACCTGCTAAAAACGTAAGTGAGACTCTCCCATGATTCCTGGTAGTGGGATTCCTTGTTAGGGTGAGGGTCATGGTATCTTGGAGGGTCAGCTCACCACCTGCACACAGACAGGGAGCCCCACCCACTCACCTTCCAGGCTAGAGAAGGGGAGTGCACAGGAGGCCAACTCTGAAGTCTCTTTCTTTCTTTCTCAGGCACTGGTCTTCCGGGTGATGGCTCACCCCTTCTCTGAACAGTTCAACAGATCCTAGAGGTGCCACTGCTCCTGTAGCAGCCCGGGGAGCAGCTGAGAGAAGAGTCTGCCTAGAAGAAGGACCTTTCTGCTGAGCCCAGTGGGATGAGGTGGCTCAGGTCTCCTGGACCCTCCACAGAAAAGATGCCAGTGTACCTCGGACACTGATATCTCCTAGCAACACTGTGAGGGAGATGTGTTCTCCCATCTCATGAACTCGATGAGGCTTAAGGAAGGGCCTGGGATTTGCCCTTGTTACCCAGAGGACCCTGGACTGGCATTCCTCCACCCTTTCTGCAGTATCTTCATGACCTGGCAGGACACTGGGGTTGGGAGGGAGTGGAAAGCTACCAGGGGACATAGGGAGAAAGAGAGGCCATGAGATAGGGTAGCTGGCATCTTATTTCATTGGAGTGGTCTGGAAGACAGGTGAACAGTTGATTTCCTAAACAGAGAGGAAGATTCAATAATTTCCTAAAATGTCTAGTCCCCCACCAGAGCCAAGCCCCCACTTCTCTGGTACTTGACCAAGGGCTCCTGGGCACTTGTGTGCTAATGGACTGCAGTGATGACAGCATTGTGGTTTACAGGGTCATTATGTCACTGAAAGGCTGAGGAGATGAGGGCTGAGACCCATGGTATGGCTCTGTTTCTCTGTTCCCAGGTTTTCGGGCCCATCCCTGGCATCACATGGGAAATCTCATCCAGATAAGCTGAGGACAGCCTGTCCAGGAGGCCCTATGTAGGCTAGAAATTGTGATCTCTAAATGCCCAAGAATGGCCCAAAGAGATACTTTTACTACTTATCCCATGCTCCCCCAGCTCCTCTGGCACTGGTATGTCAAGGTCTACTCATTCCATTCCTGATACAGGAAACCTTCAGCATGCCAGCCAGCCCCAGGGACAGAGTGGCACAACTGGCCACTCAGAGGTCAGTGGACCCAGATGAAGAATCTCAGTTTGTCTCAACCCTAAGGGCCATAAACTGTAAGGTCAGAGACTTAACTGGATGACCTTACATTTCTGTGTGTGAGGGACTCCTGAATGACCAGTCGCTGTCTGGTCAGAGGTGTGGTTTCTGAAGTTGTCACATGTCATTGTCTCCAAAGGTAAAAAGAAAATCTGTACACCGAACACTGCCTGGCTGCCTCCTTTTGTGCTGAGTGTCATGCCATACCTGGGTGGGGAAGTGGGTGGGACACGGGACAGCAAGCTCCAAGCCAAGAGGGCAGTCCAGAGCTGAGCAGGGAAACCCCCTCTCTTTCAGAACCTTTTCCCACCAGATCACCCTTGATAGGACGACCACCCTCTGATCCCCCCCACCTCTCTCTCTAAATGGGCAACTGTGAAGGCAGGTTCAGAAGGTTCCAGTTGGTCTCATTCACAGTGTTCAGAGAAAGAAACTGAATCAATGGCTTCTCTATCATTCTAGGTCTGGAGTCAAGGAGATGAATGCAAGTTGAACCTCAAGAGTAAGGGGAAGTGAAGCACATCCCCACAGGCCACTGTGTGCAGCCCAGAGTCCGCTCTGCAGTAGTAAGTGGTAAAGTCCTCCCTGCCTTCTGGCAGACAGTGTGCTAGAGACTGCTGAGGAGATAAAGCACCCAGCAGGTGCTGGAGTTGGATGCTGTATAAACTAACTGAAGACATGATAGCTTACCACATTGTATGTGTAAGGGGAAGGTCTTTTACTGTTAGGAGAGAGAGAGAGAGAGAGAGAGAGAGAGAGAGAGAGAGAGAGCATGGCAGCATCCTGGGTCTCACCAGGGCTATCTGCAAGAGAGGCGAAAAGAGCAGGGGAGAGAGACTAGAGAAAATATATATAGAGAGGCACAGGAGCAGAGCATTGGGGGAGGGGCGGAGAATACACAGCAATAATAGCAAGGCTGAGCAGCTGGGGGCAGCAGGCAAGCCCTTGAACTGGAGGGCGTGTGTACAAGCAAGGCAAGGTTGCTAGGATCCCCTTGGAATGTGTAGGAAGTGCTTGTGACACCTGCATGCACTTTGAGATTCCAGGCACAACAGGTAATTATCTGTCCCCTCTGCCACAGTATTGAACTGGCTTCACAAGTTCCTGAGGAATGCTGGATTTTATCTAACCAATAGAAACCCTCCTATAGGTTGAGCTCATTTCCGGCCATTTGGCTGCCTTTTGGAATTTGGAGAAATTTCTTTTGGAACTGAGCAATTGCCTGCTTTGCTCTCCAGGTCTTAGCTCTGGGCTCTCAAAACTCCATTCGGAGAGAATCCAGGAACTCTAGGGCTGAGGTAAGGTGTGGTTTGTAAGAGAGCTCAGTGGGGAGGAGGCAGGAGCCTTAAGGCAGCATGTTTGTAAAAAGAATCCCTTGTAAGGGCTGGAGGGTACAAAAGGAGGCAGTGGGAAAGCAACAGATAGGAGGAAGGGAGAAAGAAAGCTTGGGACAAGCTCTGAGGGCATAAAACTCAAATGTATCTCAGGAGACAGGAGGGAGTCAGGAGATTTTTTTGAGAGGGTAGAAATATAAGGAACAGGGCAGGAGAGTCAGGCTTCTGAGGCAGGCTGGAGGCTCAGGGGAACTGTAGACCCCTTGGAAGGTAGAAGTCTCTGGAAAAAGACAAACACTTGAAGAGATGGCTGGGGGTGGAAAGGCTGAAGAGGAAAGCAGAAGAAAGGAGAAGAAGGCAGGAGGCTCAAGGAAAATCTAAGATTCTGGGGAGGGTGACAGCAGGTTGGGGACATGGTAGAATGAGGGGATAATGGGAGGATATTGGGTGTAGAAAACCCTTAAAAGGGCAGGAGCTTTGAGGAGAAGTTACATTGTGAAGTGGGCAGGAGGCTCATAGACTGGAGTTGGAGGCTAGAGAGGCAGGCTGCAGGCTCAGGGGAAGTCAGGGATGACAGGGGTATCTGGAGTAGGACAGGTTTACAGGAGGCCCAGACTAAGGAAGAGTGCAGGGCCCTCAGGAAAGGATAGTACCTCAGCTAGGACAGAGGATCAGAAGAGAGTATGAATCTGCTAACAGCATGAGCTGAGAGAGGCCCAAGGGATGGAGGCATAGCATGAGGCTGATCTGGAAAAGGAATGGCCTGGGGCTTGTGAGGGCATGCAGCGAGGGCAGGCAGAGTGTCATGAGCCTGGGTTGGGGTAAGAGGAAAAGGTCTAGAGCAGGGAAGCAAGAGGATAAAACTGAGGGTCTGCTGGGAAGACAGCAGGAAACAGAGAAGCGACTGAGGAGAGGTGCATAGGAGAGGTGACCAAAGGCTGAGGAGAACCAAAGGCTTTGGAGAAGGGCACCTGGCTGAGGAGGGCAAAACACAGGAAAGATGTGAGAGGCAGAAGGCTAGTAGGTAGGGGAGAGAGGGCAGATGGAGGACGGAAGGCCTGAGGCTGGTGAGGACAGTCTCTAGATGGCAGGAGAAGGGTAAATGGTGGGTGAGGAGGGCAGGAGGTTCTGGAACAGTAAGGACTGTATGGGAGTTTATAAGTCTACTGAGAAGAGCAGGAGAGCCATGGGGGAGGGGTGAAGAAGGGCAGAAGGCTGAGGTAGTGTGCCTGAGGCTAGGGAGTGGGGCTGGAGTCTGAAGAAGGGCAGGAGTGAGGGGGAGGAGCCTAACAGGGAGCAGGAGGCTGGAGAGAGCCAGGGATAGAGTAGAAAGGTGACTATCACCAGAGGCCCATAGAAGGAGAGGGGTCTGTTTGACCCAGAAGGCAGAAGAGGAGGGCAGCAGGCTCAGAAGGAAGTCAGAAAGAAAATAGATGGGTAAAGGAGACAGAAGTTTAGGGGACATAGCTGGCTTGAGGAGACAAGAAATCTGGGGACAAGGAACAGAAAGCTGAGGAGCAAGATGGGAGGCAAGGGAGGAGAATAAGATGGTTCACATCTAGAGAAGAGAAAGAGGATGGAGGAGAGGAGGCTTCAGGGAGGGCAGACATTCTAGGAGGAGGACAATGACAAGGATCCTTGAGAGGAGAGAGGGCACTATAGGAGCTCAGATGTGCACTTGTAGCCTAGGAAGCTGAGGAGAAAGGCCAGATGCTCAAGAAATGGTTGCGAAATTGGGAGCTAGGCAGCAGATAGGGCAATAAAGGGATGAGGGGCTGAGGATGGAGGTTCAGGAGATTCGAGGATTCTTGAAGTAGGTAAAAGCCTGGAGAGGAACTTTGAGGGATGCCAGAAGGCTGGAGAAAGCCAGCTGCTGAGGGGGCAGACAGGAGGCTGAGGGAAAGGGGGAAGAGGGTCATAGAGGGTGGGCAGGATGGCAGGAAACTCAGGAGGCAGGAGGAGGCTAGAGGAATACCCAGACCTAAGATGATGGGCTGGTGAGGAGGCTTAGGAGAGCGTAGGAGGTTCTGGAAAGGCACAAGCCATGGGTAGAATGCAGCGGGCCTAGGTAGAAGAGCAGGAGGCTGTGGCAGGGAGCAATAGGCTGTTCAGGACCAAAGCTGGAAAAGCAGTGTAGAGATCAGGGAGATGGGCAAGTAGGTTAAGTAAAGATAAGCGCTAGAGTAGGCAGATAGCTCAAAAGTAAGGTAGTAGGCTAGAATGGAGGTCTGGCATAATCTAAGAGGGAGGCTATATGAGGAGATATGTGAACAGAGGAGGGTAAGAATCTGGGGAGACAGACCCGATGCTAGGCAATGGACAGGAGGCTGATGTGTGGGTAAGGGCTTCAGGGAGAATGGGGAGTGACAGGACTCTGGGGATGGCAGCGGGGACTAGAGGACAGAATGCCTGAGAATGAGCACTCAAGAGTTGTAGGACTGAGGAGGGGGTCAGAGACACAGCATAAGGGGAGGAAGTAGAGAGTGATGTCTACAGAGGATGGTAGGGGAGAGAGTAGGCAGTAGGATGGGAAGGTGAGGGCCAGGGCAGAAGACTCAGGGCAAACATTGCAGGAAGAAGAGGAGGCCAAAGGCCCTCAAAAGGCATAAGCCCGAGGAAGACTCCAAGAATCTCTGCAGATGGACAGATCCCTGGTGAGAAAACACAAAGGAGCCTGAGCGTGAGTGTGGAGGCTACAGGAGGTTCAGAGTGAGGACAGCATGTTCCAGGTGGTCCCCAGAGACAGAAGAAGGTGGGGATGGTGTCATGAGGGCTGGAGGCTGAGAATGGGGTCAACGGCTCTTGAGAGTGTGAGACTCTGGCACTGCAGAAGGGCACTGAGGATATGAGCTTAGAAGAGAAGGAGAGGAGGGTTCAGAGAACAAGACTGGAGAAGAGGTCAGGAAGATGACAGAGCAGAGCAGTACACACAGTGGGGTTGCTGGAAACTAGGAGGGAAGCAGGAGGGATGGGGTAAGCACATGTGAATAGAGGGCAGAGGCAGGAAAAAGGTGGCCAAAGTCTAGAAGATTGGAAGTGCCAGCTCTATGGATACATGTAGGTGGCTTCTGCACCTGACAAGTTTGATAGAAGAGATGTGAATTCCCAGGGAGAGCAGGACACAGAGGACTAGAAGCAGTCCCAGGGTCTAAGCATCTGAGTGCCAGGTCAGGAGGGTTAGCTGAAACTTAGAAGATGGAGAAGAGAAAGGTAGCTTGTCAGAAGGGTATAGGACACTGTAGGTGACTGGGTTGAGATGTCAGGAACTTGGGGAAAGAGGTTAATGGCTGGGGATGAAGGCAGGAGTATTAGGATGTCTGGATCAGAGACTGAGTTAAGGGAGAAATCTTGGTGTCAGGGCCACATAGGGAGATTGGAAAGAGCTGGAGAAGTCTGGGAGGGTGAGTAGACTTCATAAGAGAACAGGAAACTCAGGGTGTGCCAAGGGGGACAGAGAAAGTCAGGATTTTTTTTTTTATTGAAAAATTTTTTGGTTTTTACATTTCAGATGTTCTCTCCTTACCCCATTTCCCCCCCCCCTCCCAGGAACTCACTATCTCTTCCCCCCTCTTCCCGCCTCCATGTTGGTGTACCCCCACCACCCTCCCCTGTACCTCACCTCCCCACCTCGAGTTATCCCCCCCCACGACGTCCAGCCTTCATGGGTCAAAGGGTCTCTTCTCCCACTTATATATAGCTCCCTTGCCTAGATAGCTGGAGCCTTGAGTCCCTCCCTAAGCACTCCCAGGCTGGTGGCTTAGACCCTGGGGGCTCTGGTTGGTTGGGATTGTTGCTTTCCTCATGGTGTCGCGAATCCTCTCAACTCCTTCAGCCTTCACTCTATCTTCTCCATTGGGAACTCCATGCTCAGTTTAATGGTTAGCTGTGAGCATCTGCCTCTGAGTATGTCAGACTCTTGCAGACCTCTAAGGAGACAGCTATATCAGGCTCCTGTCAGCGTGTATATCCTGCCATCCACATCAACCTCTACCTTTGGTGACTGCACATAGGATGGATATCCAGGTGGGTTTTCCCTTGGTTCTGTCATTATTAAAGACCAGCCTTAGTCCCTGGTGATCTGATAGGATGCAGGGGATTATTTCAATCTTTTTGTATCTGTTGAGGACTGTTTTATGACCAATTATATGGTCTATTTTGGAGAAGGTACCATGAGGTGCTGAGAAAAAGGTGTATTCTTTAACTTTAGGATGAAATGTTCTATAGATATCTGTTAAATCCATTTGGTCCATAACTTCTGTTAATTTCAGTGTGTCTTTGTTTAGTTTCTGTTTCCACGATCTGTCCATTGGAGAGAGCGGGGTGTTAAAATCCCCCACTATTATTTTGTGAGGTGCAATGTGTGCTTTGAGCTTTAGTAAAGTTTCTTTTATGTATGTAGGTGCCCTTGCATTTGGAGCGTAAATGTTCAGAATTGAGAGTTCATCTTGGTAGATTTTTCCTTTGATGAGTATGAAGTGTCCTTCCTTATCTTTTTTGATTACTTTTGGTTGAAAGTCGATTTTATTTGATATTAGAATGGCTACTCCAGCTTGTTTCTTGGGACCATTTGCTTGGAAAATTGTTTTCCAGCCTTTTACTCTGAGGTAATGTCTGTCTTTGTCACTGAGGTGCGTTTCTTGTATGCAACAAAATTCTGGGTCCTGTTTATGTATCCAGTCTGATAGTCTACGCTTTTTATTGGAGAATTGAGTCCATTGATGTTAAGGGATATTAAGGAAAAATGATTGTTGCTTCCTGTTATTTTTGTTATTAGAGGTGGAATTATGTTTGTGTAGCTACCTTTTTTTTTTTTTTTTTTTGGGAGGTTGTTGGACGATTACTTCCATGTTTCTTCTAGGTTGTAGTTTCCTTCCTTGTGTTGGCGTTTTCCATCAATTATCCTTTGAAGTGCTGGGTTTGTGGGAAGATATTGTGCAAATTTGGTTTTGTCATGGAATATCTTGGTTTCTCCATCTATAGTGATTGAGAGTTTTGCTGGGTATAGCAGTCTGGGCTGGCAGTTGTGTTCCCTTAGGGTCTGTATGATATCAGACCAGGATCTTCTGGCTTTTATAGTCTCTGGTGAAAAGTCTGCTGTAATTCTTATAGGTCTGCCTTTATATGTTACTTGACCTTTTTCCCTTTACTGCTTTTAGTATTTTTTCTTTGTTTTGTGCATTTGGTGTTTTGATTATTATGTGACGGGAGCTATTTCTTTTCTGGTCTAGTCTGTTTGGTGTTCTGTAGGCTTCTTGTATGTTTATGGTGTCTTGTGCTTTAGGTTGGGGAAATTTTCCTCTATAATTTTGTTGAAGATATTTACTGGCCCTTTAGATTGGGAATCTTCACTCTCATCTATACCTATTATCCTTAGGTTTGGTCTTCTCATTGCATCTTGGAATTCCTGAATGTTCTGTGTTAGGAGCTTTTTGCATTTTGCATTTTCTTTGACTGTTGTGTCGAGGTTTTCCATGGTATCTTCCGTGCATGAGATTCTCTCTTCTATCTCTTGTATTCTGTTGGTGATGCTTGCATCTATGGAAAGTCAGGATTTTGAGAGGCAGGGTAGTAGGCCAGGGGGATGACAGGATGGCCAGATCTGGGCTTTAGGAGTCTGTGTGGAAGCACAGGACTTTGTCCTGAGTGTGTAAGCATGGGGGGAATTCAGAGACTGTCCTGAGCACAGTACTCCTGAAGGGGGCAGGATACACACCAGGAGGAAAAGACTGGGATGTAAGGCAGCAGGTTCATAGAGATGTGGAAAGCTAGATGGCTTAGAAGGTCAGGGAGATGGATTTGAACCAGGAGAACAGGAATCTATGTTGAGGGTAGGAGACTGAGGGAAGAGAATTGTCCTGTAGAGGAAGTCTGCATGCCTGGCATCATAGCAGGAGGACAGCAATACAGCATGGAGGAGGAACAATAGGATTGGAACAAATAATGGGGAGTTCACACATTGTACAAGGAGGTTAGGAATCTGAGAGGAAAGCAAGATGGATTCTAGAGAGAGGATCAGGAACCAGGAAGGGTAATGACTAGGCTAGATTGGGTAAGAAGAATAAAGATGAAAGATGAAGATAAAGGAGGAAGATAAGGAAAGAGTCAAACCCTGGGATGGACAGGAAGCCTGGGAGGTGGGAGGAGAAGTGGCATATATATATATATATATACTATATAGACAGATGACTAGAAGGGACAGAAAGCTTGACAGGAGGACAAGAAGATGTGCAGGTGAGCAGGCGTCAGTGGCAGGCAAAGAGAGTAAGCATGTAGATGTAGGAGAATGAAGAGTGTGACAGGAGGCCTGGTTTTGCCTGTAGGTTTGGGGGATCAGGGTGAAATGTGAAAAAGAAGATATGTATCTGTGGCGGCAGAAGGGTCATAGAAAAGTGGGATTCTGCTGTACAAACTGGGGCTGATCAACAGGGCCACAGTCGGATGGTCTGGGTGGACACGTGTATCATCATTTAGGTATTTGCTGTTTCACAGGCCAGATGTTTGATGGTGATCGTCCACACGAAGCGCACAAAGGTCTGCTACTCCATACCCAGGACTTCTGAAGCACCCTTCTGCCCTGTCCTAGGATCCGGCATGTAGTTTTTGCTTTGAACCTACAGCAGCCACTCACAGAAAATTTGTAGTGATTCTTAAGCAAGAGGGATTTTTACTAATAGGGAAAGGTTTAGCTTATACCTATGATGGTAGGATAATAGTACTGGAAGGAGGTTCTAGTGATTCTAAATATGGTTTAAATGAGGATTTGGGGGGGAAAGTAGGAATTTGGGTAGAGAGGAGGGAGGAAGGGGAAGGTTACAGTGTTATGGCAGTGTAAACAGAAGGAAGAGAGTTGCCTATAGAGGACTCTGTCAGGGTCAGAGCATGGAGTGGAGGCTAGGTGGTTGGGCATAGAACTCTAGTGTTAAGTCACCTATTAGGTTAAGAAGCAGTAGAGGAAGGCAGGTTTGGTGGTGCATGTGTTTAATCACAACATATGGAAGACAGAGGCAGATGGATCGCTAAGGTCTGGGTCAGTGTGGTTTACAGGTCAGGTTTCAGGACAGCCAGAGCTACAAAGAGAATCCTTGTCTCAATAAACAAAGAAGAAGAAAAAAGAGAAAGAAGACAAAGGAAGGAGGAAGAAGGGAGGAGGAAGAACAGAGGAGGGAGGAGGAAGATAGAAGGGGAGGAATAGGAAGGACAAGGGAAGAGGAGGTGGGAGAGAGGACAGAGGATGAGAGGGGAGAAAAGATGAGGGAGGAGCAACAAAGACAAAGAAGGAGGAAAGAGGGAAAAAGAGAAAGGAGAGAGGGAAAAGGATGGATGAGAGGGAAGAGGGAAGAGGATGGAAGATGGAAGAGGAGCAAGGAGGGAAGAGAAGAAAGAGGGAAGGGGAAAGCAAGAAAGACAGCAAAGAGGAATTGGAGGGAAGAGGCAGGAAGAAGGAAAAGAAAAGGGGGGAGGAAGGATAAAGAGGGAGAAGATGAAAAAGAGGGTAGAGGAGGGGAAAGAGAAGAAGAAGAAAAAGGAAGATGAGGAAAAATTAAGGAATTTGAAAGGTGAGGGGGAATAGGAGGGAGTATAGAAGAGAAAGGATGATAGAAAAATGCAAAAAAGGGAGGAGGAAAGAGAAAATACAGGCAAAGAAGTGAAGTGAAATGAGGTTGAAAAGAGAAAAAGAAAAGAGGAGGGAACAGTGAAGAAGAGAGAATGAAGAAGATGAAGTGCAGAGATGAGAAAAGAGGAGGGAATAAGGAAGTAGAAGTGGAGAATGAGAAAGGAAGAGAGAAGGAAAGAGGAGGGAGAAGGAAGAGAGGAGGGGAAAAAGGAGGTAAGAAGAAAGAGAAAGGAAATAAGTGAGGAGGTAGGGAACAATAGAGAGAGGGAAGAGAAGAGAGGAGAAAGATGACAGAGGAAGAAAAGAGAAAGAAAAGTTAAGATAGAAAGAGAAAGGAAGAGGAAAGAGGATGGAAAACAAGTGGATGAGATAGGGATGAGGAATGAGAGGAATAGGAGAGAGGAGGGAAGAGGCACAAAAAGGATGAGAACGAAAAGGGAAGAGGAGGAATGAGTGAAAAGGGGGTAATGAAGAGAAGAGGGAAGAGGAGGGAGGGAAGATGGATGAGAAGAGGGAAGAGGAAGGAAGGAGAAAAGAAAGGAAAAAAGAGGCAAGAAAGAATGAAGAGAAGGAAAAAGAGCAGAGAGGAAGGAAGAAGAGAGAAGGTAAAAGAGAAGAGAAGATGGAATAGGGAAGATGGATGAGAAAGGAAGAGGAAAGAGTAGGATGGATGGATGAGGGTAAAAGAGGGAAGAGGAGGAGAGAGTGATAAAATGAAAAGATGGAAGAGAATGGAATGAAAATATTGTGAGGAGGAAAGGGGGAAGGAACAAGAGGATAGAAGAAGAAAAAAGAAGGAAGAGGCAAGAGAGAAAAGGGGATGTGGGAAGTAGGGGAAGTGTAAGGATGAGGGAAGAGAGAAGAGAATGAAAAAGGGAAGGGAAGTAAGAATGGAAAAGGAGGGAATAAGGACAGGAAGTGAAGAGGAAGCAGGAGGGAGTAGAGAAGAGAGGGGAAGTGGGAAGGGGAGGAAGAGGAGGCAAGCAATGGAAAGAGAGAAGGGGAGGAAAGTAGGGAGGAGGTTGAGAGAAAGCAGAGGAGGAAAGCAGAGGTTATAGGGAAAAAAGGGAAGAGATGGAAAGAAGGGATGAGGAAAATAAGGGAGAAAGTTCAAGGAAGGTAGAAGAGGGTGAGAGAAGAGAGGGAGGAGGATAGAAGATAGAGGAAGCAAGATCAGGAGAAGGGAACAGAAGGATGAGAAGTGAGAAGGGAAGGGAAAGGAGAGAATTGGAGGAAAGAGAGAATTGGAAATGGGAGGAGAGTAGGGAAGAGGAGGGATGAGGGAACAGGTAAGATGAGGTAAGAAGAGATGAGTGAAGTGGAAGTAAATCAGAAGTGGAGGGATGAGAGGAAAAGAGGAAGCAAGGATGAAAGGGGTGAGAGAATAGGAGAGAAAAGAAAAGGGGAGGAGGATGGAAGAGGAAAGAAGAGAGAGTGGGCAAGGGGGAGAGAATCAGAGAGTGGACAGAGAGGAAGAAAGAAGAGAAAAGGTTATAGTACCTGGGAGGGAGGAGCTAAAGGGAAAGATTGGGGATGAGGAGGGACAAGGATGTGAGGATATGAGTGAAGATTGGGAAGTAAAGGAGAGAAGAGAAGAGGGGAGAAAAGGGAAGTCTGAAGAGAAGTGAGGAGCAGAGGGGAAAGGAGGGATATATGAAGTGGAAGGAGGAAGAAATAGGACCAAGAAAGGAAGAAGAGTGAGGAAGAACTAGGATGAAGGAGAGAAGAGACGGTAAGAGAAATACAGAGTGAAGGGGAAAAGGAGGGAAGAGGAGGGGATGGATGAGGAGGAACAAGGGGAGAAGAGAGAAGAGAAGGAATGAGAAAAGAGAAAGGAAGAATGAAGAGGAAGAAAGGAGGGAAAAGTTATGACCAAGAAAGAGGAGGGAGGGGAAAAGGGAAGAGAAAGGTGGGGGAAAGGGGAGGGAAGAGAATAGAAGAAGAGAAAGGAGTGCAGATTGGAAAAGAGTTGGGGGATAGGAGAAAAGAGCAGGGAAGAGAGAGTGGAGATGTGAGGGAACAGCAGAGAATACCTAGAGAAGGGAAAGACGAGGAAACTCTGAAAAGAAGCAGGAGGAAGAGGAAGGAGGGGAAACGTGAGAAGATGGAAGAGGATAGACAGAGAGAATGGGAAGGGAGGGACGAGGATGGAAAAGAAAGAGAAGAAAGGACAGAAGAGGAGAGAAGAGGGAAGAAGGAAAGAAGCTTTAAGACGAGGGAGTAGCAAAATGAGAAGGAAAGAGATGGGAATAGGAGGAAGAGGAAAGTGGAGGGAGAAGGGAAGAGGAAAGAGAGGAATGGAATTAAGGAAGGAAGATAGGGGAAGAGAAAAGGGGGAAAGGAATTAGCACAGAAGTGGGGGAGAAGAGAAGGAAGAAAAGAAAGATTGGAAGGGGCAGAAAGAGGGACTCAAAGGGCAAGAGTGACGTGGGAACAGGGAGGCAGAAGAAAAAGGAGACAATATGAGAGAGGAGAAGAATGGGAGCAGAGGCAGCTGTAAGAGGATATGGAGGAGAGGGCAGGGAGAGGGAAGAGCAGGGAGGAGGGAAGAGCAGGAAGGAGGGAAGAGCAGAGAGGAGAGATGACTTAGAAAATGGAAAGGGGTGAGAAGGAAGACGAGGGAGGAAGAAAGAGGAAAGGGGAAACATGAAAATGGGAAGCAGAACAGAAGGAGGAGGAAGTAGGGGCGATGGAGAAGAGTAAGGTAAGACAGATGACAGAAGAGGAAGAGCAGGGAAGTGGGAAGGAAAGGAAGTAGAAGGAGGATAAGGAGTACAGAAAATGGAAGCAGTGGCTAGGGAGGGAAGAAAAAGGAGGAGGGAAGGTGAGGGAAGTGGTAGGAGTACAAGAGAGATAAAGGATAGAAGAGTAGGGAGGATGAAAAGTGAGAGGAGGAAAGAGCAGGAAGGAGGGAAGAGGACTGAGAAGGAATGAAGCATAAAAAGGGAAGAGTTTGTAGGGAAGAGAAGGAAGGAAGAAAAGAAGAGAATGGTGAAAGAATGTAAAGATAATAGTTAAGGGGTGGAAAGGGGAAGAGGAGAGAAGAAACACAGGGAGGATGGAAGTGGGAAGAGGAAAAAAGATGAAGGGAAAAGAGGAAGGAAGGGAGGACCAAAGAGAAAGGAAAATGAAAGAGGGAGTAGGAGGGAGGAGAGGATATGGAAAACGAGATAACAGGAACTAGGGCAAAAGAGAAGAGAAAGAAAAGATAGAGGAGAGAGAGGAGAGGAGAGGAGAGGAGAGGAGAGGAGGAGAGGAGAGGGAGAGGAGAGAGAGGAAGAGAAGGGAAAGGGAAGAGAAGGAAGAGAAGGGAAGGGAAGAAGCCAATGGAGGGAAGATGAAGGGGAGAACAGAGGAGAGAAAATGGAGGCAAGAAGAGAACAGGAAGGAAGAGGAGTGAAGAGGAACAAAGCTGTAGGAGGGAAGATGAGGGAACAGGGAAGAGGAGGGGAGAGGGGGAGAGATCAAAGAGGAGGGAAAAGAGAATGGAGAAGGGGAGTGGAGGGAATCTGGAAAAGGACAGAGTAGGGTAAAGTGAAGAGGGAGGAAGAGGAAAGTTATAGAAGAAAGGAAGAAGAACTGAGGAGGAGAAAGGAGGGAGGTGGAGGAAGGAGGAGGGAAAGAAATAAGGGAGGATAGAGGCAATAAGTGGAGGGAAACAGGAATCAGAAAGGATAGTAGACAAGAAGCAAAGACCATGGAAGAGGATGAAGCAGAAGGTGGGAAAAAATGTGCAAGGAGGGAAGAGGGGGAGGAGAAAAGAGGAGGGAGGAAAAAAGACAAGTGAAGAAGGATAATGTTGTAAAAAGGAAGAGGTTGGAGGGAAGAAGGAAGGAGGAAGAGGAGAGAAGTGGGAAGATGAGTGAAGGGAGGATGACAGAAAGGGGAAGCAGAATAGGAGAGAATAGGAGGGAAAGGGGAAAGGAGAGAAGAGGAAGGAGGAGAGGAAATAGTGAGGAAGGAAGAAGAGGGAAGAGGGGGAAGAGTGAATGAGAGGAAATAAAGGAAAGGAAAAAGAAGGAAGGAAGTGGAGATACAAGGGAAGAGGAGAAAAGAGAAGAGAAGAGAAACAGAAAAGAGGAAAGGGATGGAGAGAGATGAAAATAGGAGATAAGAAGAAATCAGAATTAGGAAGAAAGAGGAGAGACTAGGGAACAAGATTGAAGAAAGGATAGGAGGAAGGAGACAATGGGG
>JAJTUV010004448.1:0-15010 GCA_021653895.1 Mastomys natalensis
TTTTTCCCCCCCCTTTTTTTGAAAATGTTTTTTATTAAATAATTTTATCCTAAAAAAAATTTTTTTTCCCCCCAAAAAAAAGTTTTTTGGGGGGTTTTTAAACAAAACCCCCAAACCCCCTGAAATCCTTTAGTGTTTTTTTTTTTTTTAAAATTTTTTTTTTAAAGGGGGGTTTCATGTATCTTAAAGACTTTTTTTTTTTCCCTTTTTTTGGGATAAAAAAATTTAAATTTCTTTACTTTTTTTTAAAAAAAAAAGGTTATAAAAAAAACAAAAAAATTTAAAAATCAAATGTTTACCTGTAAATATTGGTTTTTTTTTAAATTTTTTTCCGTTCAAAACCCTTTTTTCCTTTCTTTTTTGCACCTCTTTAATCCCTTTTTCCCAAAAAAAATTTCAACTTTAAAAAAAACAAAGGAAAATTTTTTCAAAAAAAACCAAATTTTAAACCCAAAACCCCCTTTTTTTTTTAAAAAAATTAAGCCTTTTACAAAGGTTTATCCCAAAAATTTTAAAATTTTTTGATTAGAGGGGGTTTTGTTTTAAAAAAATCTTTTTTCCATCCAAAAAAGGGCCCCCCCCAAACCCCAAAACCAAAAAACTTTACAATGTCCTGTCCCCGGTTTTTATTTAGGTTTTTTTTAAACCCATTAAAACTTACATTATTTTAAGAGTTTTTAAAACATTTTTTTCATAAAAAAAATTTTTGTTTTAAAAAAAATTTATAAAAAAAAGAAAAATTAGCCCCAAAAAATTTAAACAATTCCCCAAAAAACCCCTTGGTTCTTCCTTTTTTTATTGTTTCTATTTTTACTGGGTTTCTTATTTTAAAAAAATTTCTTTTTTTAACAAAAAACTTAAAAAAACAAATCCGTTTTTCAAAAACAAACATTCCAAACAACATGGAAAAAGATGAAAATTTTACAAGGGAAAAACCCCCCCCAAAAAAATTTTTCTTTTTTCCCTTTTTTTAACCCCCCTTCCAATGGTTTCTTTTCTTTTTTAAAGACCCTTTTTGCATTCTTTTACGTGGTTTCACCAAAAAACACTTTTTTTTTAACAAAAATTTTAAAAAAAGAAAGGAAAAAGGACCCAAACAAAACACCCAAAACCCTTTGGTAAAATTTTTGGGTTTAATTTTTTTTAGTTAATTTTATATTTTAAATTTTTTTCTTATTTAAAGCTTTTTTTTAAAATTAAACTTTTTTTAAAAATTTTTTTAAAACCAAAAACAAATTTTTTTTAAAAAAACAAAAAATTTTTTAAAAAAAAAACATTTTTTTTTTTACCTTTAAAATTTAATGTTTTATGTTTTTGCTTTTAATTTTTTTTCATTTTTCCAATTTTTTTAAAAATTAAATTGTTTAGTATTTAAAACTTTTATTTTAAAACAAAAAAATTCAATAAAAACAAATTAAAAACACCATTAAATAAACTTTTTACTTTAATTTTAAAAATAGTTAAATTGTATTTAAAAATTTTTTCTTTTTTAAATTTTTTGTTTATTTTTAAAAAAAAAACCCCTTTATGTTTCTTAAAAAAAATTAAAGAAAAAAAACAATTTTAAAAAAGCCAAAACCAAAAACCCAAAAAAGTTTCTTCCAAAAAACCCCCATTAACCCTTTTGGTTTTAAAACCCAGTTCAAGGTTTTTTTCCTTTTTTAAGAGGCCATTTTTTACATGCTTTTATTCTAAATTTTAAAATTTCTGTTCCTTCAAAAAAATGGTTATAAAAACCCCAAGCGTGTTTCCAAAACCCCAAAAACAAAATTTTAAAAAAAACCCAAAAAATTTTTTTTCAAAAAAATATTTCCAGTTTTTCTTAAACATTTAAGGATTTTTTGAATTTTTTTTTTTTTACTCAATTTATCAATTCTGAAAAAAATTTTAACCAAAGCAAATGGCTTTTTCCCCCAAAAAACCCCCTGGCCCAAACCCCCCAATGAAAACCCCTTTGTTATTTCAAAAAATTAAAGCTCACATTACAATGGAACTTGCCATGTATCTTTACAGACGTTTCTGCATTCATTGTACAGGTTTCACTCTAAATAGCAACTCTGTAAGTCCTATACAAACAAAGGGGTATAAAGACAGAGACAAGTGTTTATGGCCAAAATTCAACATGTCTAAACTGACCTCACATGTAAGATCCATTGAGTTTTTTAGCTTGTAATTTGTGAATTAGTTCCTAGTTCACAAGCTTCTTTCATGATCTATAAAGACTGTTTTTGCATTATTTTACCAGGCATTTCGGTGTAAAAAATTGCAAATTCTTTTTACTTTCCCATAAAAAAACAATCTAAATGAAAGCACAATGAACAAGTGTTTGAAAAATTTAAAAATGTCTAAACGTCCCTTCACATGTAAAAATCCATTCAGTGTTTTAAGCCTTGAAATGTTGAATTAGCTCACTAGTTCAAAAATGGTTTTCTATCATATCTTTCAACTCTTCTGGGATTAACCTCGTACTGGTGTTTTCAACTGTAATGTAGAACTATCTAGTACTTTTTATAAAAAACATTACTATATCAAAGCAACAAGGAAAAAGTTCTATCCAAAATTCACACAACAGTCCAACTGACCTTTACATGAAATCCATTAAGTGTTTTAGCCTATGTGAGTGAAGTAGCCAATGTCACTTGGTTAACTTCATGTTCTTAGACTGTTTTCTGCAAATATTTAAGGGGTTTCAGCCTAAAATAAATTTAGACCCATCAAACAAATGTAATAAAAGCCAAAACAAATTTAGGCCAATCCAAAAACCTTCAACTGATGCTTTTAATGTAAAATAATTCAAAAGGGGGGGGGGGGATTTTAGCTTTTAGTAAGAATGACCAATAGTTTCACATGGCTTGCTTACATGAAACTTTCAACTTTTGCATTAATTGTAATGCTTTCGTTCAAAACAATTCTTGATTTCCCTTTCAAAAAATGGTATATAAAACCAGGACAGTGTATTTGCCCAAAACCAAAACTGTTCCCATCCACAAGGTCCCTTTATGTTCTAGCCTTTCAGAGTTGATGTGTACAGGGAATGGTTGTTAATTTATTTCGGTCTTCTGCAACTTTTACTGGGACAGCCGTGTAAAATCTGATTCATACCCAATGAATCCAAAATGGGGCGTTGATGTCAAATTCCACATGGCAAGCTGGCCTTTACATGTAACTTCGGGTTTTTGCCTTGTAAGTTGGAATGAGCTACTGTACAATGTAAATGTAGTTCTTACACTGTTTCCATTACATTGTAATGTTTCATTAAAATAGAAGCTTTTTGTTCTATAGAAACAATGTTATTAAAAACAAGAAAAAGTTTTTAAACAAAAAAAAAAAAATCAAAGAACCCTTACATGAAAGATCCTATGGTTTTTTCGTGTAATGAATTAGTTCTTAGTTTCATTAGGCTTTTTTTTTATGTACTAAACAACTGTTTCATAATTTACCGGCATTATCTTTATTTGCAATTCTTTACTTTCATATAACATGTTTTAAAAACCAATACTTAACAAAATTCAAAATGCAAAGGCCCCAATTACATCCAATGTTTACCTGTAAGTTTAAAGTACTCACATTTACAATGGTTTTTTTACATGTTTTAGAGCTCTTCCATTATTTAAATTGTATTTTAGCTATAATGTTTTCAACATTTGTGTTTTTTTCAAAACATTCTTATTTCCCCAAAAAACAAGGGAAAAAGGGAAAAATTTACCATTCCAAAAACTTCCTAACTTTCCCTTAGTTTTTTAGGTTTATAGTTTTGTATATTAGTTTTCCTGGGTTTAATGCTTGTATCTTTACAACCCGATTATATTTTTGGGGGTTTAGTTAAAAAAAGCTTTTTTTATAAAAAAAAAATTAAAAGGAAAGGAAAAATGGAAAAGAAAACCAAAAACCGTCTAAACTTTCTTCACATGACATCCTTTAGTTTTTTAGCCTTTATAGTTAAATGTAGCTCACTAGTTTACAATGGGTTGCTTTCATGTTCTTTCAGACTTTTCTGCATTACATGTCGTGTTTTTAGTTAAATAGAATTTCTTGTTTCATACAAAAAAAATTTTAAAAAGCCAAGGAACAATGATCCCAAAAACCCAAAAAAAATGTCAAACATGTTCACTGAAAATCCCTTTATGTTTTACCCTTTAGTAGTTTTAATGGGCTCACTATTTACAAAGGCTGCTTATCTGTACTTTACGGACTTCTGCATTTTTTTAATCTTTTATTTTCTTAAGAATCCCTTTTTGATTTTCTATACAAACAATGTAATCCCAAAACCGGAACAATTTTTATGCCCAAATTTAAAAAATTTCCCAACTCCCCCAAAATGAAAATCCTTTGTGTTATTAGCCTTGTAGTATTTAATTACTCCTATTTACAATGGTTTTTCATTATCTTACAGATGATTTTTTTTGCTTCATTAAGTTTTTCACCTAAAAAAATTCTTTAAAACCAAAAAACGGGGTATAAAAACAAAAAACATGGTTTACCAAAAAAAAACCACAAAAAGACCTTCAATTAAAACCTTGGGTTTAAGTTTAATTAATTTTCTTAGTTACAAGGTTTCTTCATTATTTATACGAGTTTTCGTTATTTTACCCCATTCGGGGTTTTTCAAAATTTTTTTTATTTCCCTTTTCAAAACAAGTTGAAAAAACCCCAAAAAAACAATTTTAAAGCCCAAAAATTAACATTTTTTTTCCCTTAATGAAAACCTTTAGGTTTTTTCCCTTGGGGAATTGTTTACTACTTTTCACTGCTTCTTTTTCAGGTTTTTTCCAAAATCTTTTGCTTACACGGGGGTTTTTTTAAAAAAAAAACATTTTTTTCAAAAAAAAACATTTTTAACCAAAAACCCAAAAAAATTCATAAAATTAGCCAAAAAGTAATATTTTCCTGTCACCCTGGTTTTTTTCCTTTTATAAAAAATGGTTTTTATTACAAAGGTTTCATGATTTTCAAATTTCTGCTTTAAAAAATGTAATTTTACAAAAACCAAGGGGAAATTCCAAAAAAACAATGTTAAAAAAAACCCCAAAACAAGTTTTTTTGCCAAAAAAAACATTCAAAGTGCTTTCCATGTAAATCCTTTTTTTTTAGCCTTTAATGAATGTGTTTCCAAAACATGGTTCTTTTTAGAAACTTACAATTTTTTTTTTTCAGACAGGCATTCTAAAAGCAAATTTTTTGATTTTCCAAAAAAAAACCCGGGAAAAAAAGGAAACCGGTTTATGAAAAAACAAACAAAATTAAAATGTCTTCCCCAAAAAATTTGTTTTTTTTTGTATTTGAAATTTTGCCTACACAAAGCTTCTTATTATCAAAAACTTTTGAAATTTTTACGGGAAAAAATTCAAAATTTTTTAAAATTTTTTTATTCTTAAAAAACAATCAAAAAAAAAATAACTTTTTAAAAAAATTTAAATTCAAAAGGGCCCCCCCAGTACTACGTTTTTGCCTTGTGTATTAATTTTCCCAGTTCAAAATTTTTTTTACTTTCAAAATTTTAAAACCCAAAAGTGTTTAACCCAAAAAAATCTTAAATTTTTTAAAAAAACCTTTATTAAAAAAAAAGGAACAAGTTATGCCTTTCAAACCTTTTAAAGACCCTTCCTGTAAAACCCTTATGTTTTTTAGCCTTAAAGTTTAAAACTCTATTTTTTCAAGTTCTTTCAGACTTTAAAAAGTGTTTTGAATAAATTTTTGGGGTTCATTAAAATTCCCTTCTGTATTTTACAAAAAAAAAAAGTTTTTGAAAAAAAAAAACTTTTACCCAAATTTTAAAACTTTAATTTTTCACTTAAATCCCCATTTTTAGTTTATAGGAAAAATTTTTAAAAACAAGGTTGCCTTTTTTTTTCCCTTTAAAAACTTTCCATTAAACTTGATGTTTTTAGCTTAAATAAATTTTTGGTTTCTATAAAAACAAAGGTTATAAAAACCCCAAAAAAGTGTTTTGAAAAATTTTCCCAAAAAAAAGTAAATGATTTCTTTCCATAAAAACCCCCATTTTTTAGCCCTTTTTAAAAATTAATACTTTTTAAAATTACAAACTCTTACATTATCTTTTTAAAAGTTTTGATTACTTGTTTCAAGTGTTTCAGTTTTTCCCCAACTTTCTGATTCCCTTAAAAAAATGTTATTTAAAAACCCAAAAGGAACATTTGTTTATCCAAAAACAAAAAATTTAACGGCCCACATGTAAATCCTTTTTTTAAACCCCGATTTAATTAGCTCCCTAGTTAAAAAAATTTTTAAATTTTCTTTTCAAAAGTTTTCTGCATTACTTTTTACAGTGGTTTTCCCCGCTCTAAAATAGCAAAACTTTTTGTAGTTCCTATAAAAGAAACAATGGTGTATTAAAAGACAAGAGGGAAAAAGTGGGTTTTGCCAAAATTCAAAACCAAAATGTCTAAACGGGCCCTTCACATTAAGATCCATTAGTGTTTTTTTTTTAAATTTGTCCTTTTTTAAAAGTCTTCTTTCGTTTTTTCCGTTTGGGTTTAAATTTTAAGTTGTATTCCTCAAAAACAATTGTTGTTAAAAAACAAGTTTAAAATTAAAAAAAGTTTTCCAATGTAAACATTTGTATCTTTAATTAATTTAATTACCGTCAAATTGTTTTTTTTTCAGGCCTTATTATTTTAAAAGGTTTTAGTGTAAGGGAAAATTTTTGTTATTCAAAAATTCTTATACAAAAAAGTTTTGAAATAAAATTCAATTCTTACAAAACCAATTTGTATTTCCTTCTAATTTAATAGTTTTTTAAAAGGTTTTATCCTTTCCTGTCTTTCTTGTCTGTTTCCTTTAATTTAAATTTGTATTTTCTATAAAAAATTATTAAAACCCAAAACAAGTTCTTCCAAATCAAACATTTCAAATGTTTTAAATCATTCAAATTTTACCTTTATCCTAAAAAGGTTTTAAATGATTAAGCTCAAAATTTGGGTTTTTTATATTATTTTATTTAAAACTTCTTGTAGTTTAAAAAATAGGTTTAAAAGTGAAAAACAATTATGTAAAAAACAAAATGCTTTTGCCACATAATTATTTATTTTCAATTTATTATTTTATAAAATTTTTTATTTAAGAACTTTAAAATTCCTTTGTTTTTAAATTGTCAATCTCAATTTTTTACTTCCCTTTTTTCCAAAAAAAATAGATTTTTCAAAAATTAATTAAATTTCAAATGTTTCACATTAAAACTGTTTTACCTTTAAATCCCCCTTTCACCCTTTTTATGTTTTTAAATTTTGTACAATTGTTATCAATTTTCTACAAAACCCCTATTTTATTGAACCCAATTATAAAAGGAGTTTTAAAATTCAACCCCAACTGATTTCAATTAAAATCCAATTTTTTATTGACTTTAATTTTTTTTAATTTTTAACTTTTTATAAATTTCTATTCAAATTAAAAGTGTTTATAAAAAATTTTTTTTTTCTTCACTTTAAAAAAGTTTTTTTAAGTGGTGCAAATTAAAAAATCTAATGCCCCCAAAATTCGTTTTACTTTAATTTGGGTTAATTTTTTAAATTTTTTTAACTGTTCTTTACAAGGCTGTTTCATTATCTAACAGACGTTTCGTATTAATTGAAGGGATTTCAAGTGTTAAATTTCAAATTTCTTTTATCCCATACAAACAATGCTAATGAAAAGCACATGAAAAATGTTTTGCAAATTAAAACATGTCTTAATGTCCCTTAATTAAATCCCAAAAGTTTTTAGCCCTTTTATATTTAATGTACCACTTTCAAATGAAAGCTTTCAATTGCTTCCCAATCTTCTTCATTATTTTACTTATTTAGTATAATGTAACTAACGTATTTTCAAACAAAAATGCTTTTATCCAAAACAGGGCAAATTGTGTATCTAAATTGACAACTTCCAAAACTGATTTCTTACATTAACTACAGTGTTTTTAGCCTATTAGTAGTTTATGCTCAAAATTTACAAGCTTCTTAATGTTCTTACAGAAATTTCTCATTACCTTGTACAGTGTTTTCAGTTTTAAAAACCAAGCTTTTGTTTTCCCATAAAACTGGGATTTAAAACCTCAAGGAAATGTTTATCCAAATCCCAAAAACTTCTTAAATTTTTCTCACATGATTAAGCCCTGAGTGTTTTTAACCTAATAGTTAAAAGTACTCACTATTCACAATGCCTTGTTCATAACTTGACAGTTGTTTGCAAAATTACTTTGGACTGCTTTATCTAAATTTCAAATTCTTTTATTCCTTACAAAAAAATGGTTATAAAAACCCAAAACTGTGTTTATCCCAAAAACAAAAACAGTTAAACGATGTTCCCCATAAAATCCATTCGTGTTCTTACCTTTATAGGTTTTTAAAGACCTAGTTTACAATGGGTTTTATTGAATTTTTCACTCTTCGCATCTTTATACTGTTTTCACTTTATGTATCACTCTGTTTTTTCTATAAATAAATGCTATAGCCAAAACATAACAAGTTGCTATCAAAATTCCAAAATGCAAGTTTTTTTACATTTAATTTCCCCGGGTTTTTTGCCTTTAATTAATTCTCATTTACTGGTTAATTGTCTTTTTTACAGGGGTGTTTTGCATTCTTTCAGGGTTTTTTGCCAAAAAAAAAAAACTTGGATTCCAAAAAAACAAATTTTATTAAAAAAAAAAAACAATGTTTAGCCAAAATTTAACAATTCTAAACTATTTAGAAATCCATTTATGTTTTTTACTTTATAGTGTTTTTGCCTTAGTTAAAAGGCTTTTTTCATGTTCTATCAGTTTTCGATTTTTCCCCAAAATTTAGGTTATTAAAAACAAAATTTCTTGTATTTTTATACAAAACAATGATAAAAACCACAAGAACAATGTTTATGCAAAATTTAAAATTTTAAATTCCCCTTTACATGAAATCCATTGTGTTTTTTTGCCTTGTAGTAGTTTTAATGTAGTCCTATTTACAAGGTTTTTATCATTTCTTTCCCGGCTTTTCGCATTACTTTTTTACTGTGTTTTTAGTTAAATTTAAATTCTTTTATTTTTTATACAAACAGGATACCAAACCAAACAAGTTTTTTATGCAAAATTCAAAACAGTCCAAAATGTGCTTCACGTAAATCCATTTAGGTTTTTTTCTTTTAGAGTTTAATGAAACCACAGTTCACAATGGCTTGCTTTTTATGTATCTTTTGACTTTTTCGCATTACTTTACGTTTTTTCATTCTAAAAAACCCAATTTCGTATTCCCATCCCAAAAATTTATTAAAAAACCCCGGAAACAATTTTTCCAAACCAAAAACCCTTTCTAAAATTTCTTTTAAAACCTTTAGTGTTTTTGCCTTTATAGTTTATGTACCCAATTACAATGTTTTTCAAAACTTTACGTTGTTTCATTCTTTTATGGCTTTTTATTTTAAAAAACAATTTTTGTATTTAACAAAAAATGTTTATAAAAACCCAAGGAAAATGTTATGAAAAACCAAAAAAATTTAACTGATGTTAATAAAAATCCCTTTTATTTCTTTGCCTTTCTATTTAAAAGTTCAATTACGGCGCAATCAGTATTTTCATTTCTGATTCCTTTTTTAACAGCTTAATGATCAACTACCGGTTTTTTTTAAAAAACAAGCATTTTAAAACCCTAAAAGTTCATCCAAAATTTAAATTTTAAGGGGGGGGGGGGGGGGGGGGGGGGGGGGGGGGGGGGGGGGGGGGGGGGGGGGGGGGGGGGGGGGGGGGGGGGGGGGGGGGGGGGGGGGGGGGGGGGGGGGGGGGGGGGGGGGGGGGGGGGGGGGGGGGGGGGGGGGGGGGGGGGGGGGGGGGGGGGGGGGGGGGGGGGGGGGGGGGGGGGGGGGGGGGGGGGGGGGGGGGGGGGGGGGGGGGGGGGGGGGGGGGGGGGGGGGGGGGGGGGGGGGGGGGGGGGGGGGGGGGGGGGGGGGGGGGGGGGGGGGGGGGGGGGGGGGGGGGGGGGGGGGGGGGGGGGGGGGGGGGGGGGGGGGGGGGGGGGGGGGGGGGGGGGGTTTTTTTTTTTTTTTTTTTTTTTTTTTTTTTTTTTTTTTTTTTTTTTTTTTTTTTTTTTTTTTTTTTTTTTTTTTTTTTTTTTTTTTTTTTTTTTTTTTTTTTTTTTTTTTTTTTTTTTTTTTTTTTTTTTTTTTTTTTTTTTTTTTTTTTTTTTTTTTTTTTTTTTTTTTTTTTTTTTTTTTTTTTTTTTTTTTTTTTTTTTTTTTTTTTTTTTTTTTTTTTTTTTTTTTTTTTTTTTTTTTTTTTTTTTTTTTTTTTTTTTTTTTTTTTTTTTTTTTTTTTTTTTTTTTTTTTTTTTTTTTTTTTTTTTTTTTTTTTTTTTTTTTTTTTTTTTTTTTTTTTTTTTTTTTTTTTTTTTTTTTTTTTTTTTTTTTTTTTTTTTTTTTTTTTTTTTTTTTTTTTTTTTTTTTTTTTTTTTTTTTTTTTTTTTTTTTTTTTTTTTTTTTTTTTTTTTTTTTTTTTTTTTTTTTTTTTTTTTTTTTTTTTTTTTTTTTTTTTTTTTTTTTTTTTTTTTTTTTTTTTTTTTTTTTTTTTTTTTTTTTTTTTTTTTTTTTTTTTTTTTTTTTTTTTTTTTTTTTTTTTTTTTTTTTTTTTTTTTTTTTTTTTTTTTTTTTTTTTTTTTTTTTTTTTTTTTTTTTTTTTTTTTTTTTTTTTTTTTTTTTTTTTTTTTTTTTTTTTTTTTTTTTTTTTTTTTTTTTTTTTTTTTTTTTTTTTTTTTTTTTTTTTTTTTTTTTTTTTTTTTTTTTTTTTTTTTTTTTTTTTTTTTTTTTTTTTTTTTACCAGGGCATTTCAGGTGTATAATTGCAAATTTTTGTATTTCTTTTCAAAACAAGCTATATGAAAAAAGCCACAATGAACAATGTTTAGACAAAATTCAAACATGTTATACTGTCCCCTTCTTGTAACATCCTTCAGTGTTTTTAGCCTTGTTAGGGGTTTAGCTCACTTTTTTTCACAAAAATTGCTTTCTGTGTCTTTCCAGACCTTTCTGATTTCTTTGTACTGTGGATTTCAGCTATAAATTTGTAAATATCTTGTATTTTCTTACAAAACATTGCTTATCCAAAGCAAAAAGGAAAGTTGTATGCTAAAATTCAGCAACATGTCAAAAGATGCTTCCTGTAAAATCCCTTCTGTTTTTAGCCCTTTTTGTAGTTGAATGAAACTCACTATTTACATGGTTCTTTCATGTATCTTTACAGACTGTTTTTTGCATAATTTTACGTGCTTTTTTAGTTTAAAAAAACAAGCTTCTTGTTTCCTATAAAAAAACAATGGTATTAAAAGCCCAAGAACAAGTGTTTATGCCAAAATCCCCAAAAACATTTCTAAAATGTTGCTTCCATGTAAGACCATTGAGTTTTTTGCCTTGTAGTATTTTAAAGTAGCTCCTAGTTCACAAGGCTTGGTTTTCAATATCTTTTTCAGATTGTTTCTGCTTACTTTGTAGTGCTTTTCAGTTCAAAAACAGTTTTTTGTAGTTCCCATACAAAACAATGGTATATAAAAAGCCCAAGGAAAAAGTGTTATGCCCAAAAACCAAAAAAAAAGTCTAAAGAGCTTACGAAAGTCTTCAGTGTTCTTTGCCCTTTTGTAGTTGATGTAGTCACTTTCACAATGGCTTGCTTTATGTATCTTTACGGACCTTTCTGCTTACTTTTATACTTGGATTTCCTTATTATCAACATCCTTTTTTATAAAAAAACAAGCTATATCCAAAACAACATGGAACAAGTTGTATGCCAAAATTCACACATGCCAAACTGCCCTTTACAGTAAAATCCATTCTGTGTTTTTGCCTTGTAGTAGTTGAATGTACTCCTATTCACAATGGGTTTAACTTGTCATGTTCTTTACAGACTGTTTTTTGCATTAATTTTACGTGGTTTTTTAGCTCTAAAATAGCAAGCTTCTTGTAGTTCCCATACGAAAAAAATGGTGTATTAAAAGACAAGAGAACAAGTGTTTATGCCAAATTCAAACTCATGTCAATGACCTTCACATGTAAGACCATTGAGGTTTTTAGTTTTTTGTGTTGAATTTATTTTCTAGTTCCAATGGCTTTCTTATCAGTATCTTACAGCTGTTTCTGTATTATTTGCCAGGGGGATTTAGGTGTATAATTGCAAATTTCTTGTATTTCTTTACAAAAAAATGCTATGAAAAGCCACAAAGAAAAAGTGTTTATGACAAAATTCAAACAGTCTATACTGTCCCCTTTACATGTAACTTCCTTCAGTGTTTTAGCCTTGTAGAGTTTAAAGTAGTCACAGTTCACAATGGCTTGTTATCATGGTCTTTTTAATCTTTCTGCTTACTTTTTACTGTGGATTTCGCTATAATTGTAATATCTTGTATTTTCTATAAAAAACATTTTTATATCCAAAGCAACAAGGAAAAAGTTGCTAGTAAAAATTTAGACAACATGCCCAAAATGAGCTTCAATGTAACATCCATTCAGTTTTTAGCCTTTTAGTGTTGAAAGAAACTCAAAGTTACAATGGTTGCTTATCATGTACTTTACGACTGTTTTGCATTTCATTGTACAGGTTTTCATTTAAAACGCAACTTTTTGTAGTTCCTATACAAAAAAAATGGTATAAAAAAGCCTCAAGGAACAAGTGTTTTATGCAAAAAACCAAAAAAACATTTTTAAAACTGTTTTCTTACATGTAAGATCCCTTTGGTTTTTTAAGCCTTGTAGTAGTTGAATTAGCTCACTATCACAATGGCTTTGGTTTTCTTAATCTTTTCGATGTTTTGCATTACGTACGTGCTTTTATTTTTAAAATACAATTTCTTTTAGTTCCATACAAAAAAAAGGATATTAAAAAGCCTAAGGGAAAAAGTGTTTATGCCAAAATCCCAAAAAACTGTCTAAACTGATGCTTTTCATGAAAGATCCCCATGTTTTAGCCTTCATAGTTGAATGTAGCTCACTAGTTCACAAGGGGTTGTTATCATGTATCTTTACGGACTTTCTGCTTTCTTTATCTGTATTTTTACTTAATGTATCAACTATCTCTATTTTCTATACAACACAAGTATATCCAAAGCAACATGGGAACAAGTTGCATGCCAAAATTCACACGCCAAGTGACCCCTTCACATGTAACAACCCTTCTGTGTTATTAGCCTTGTATTGTTTAATGTAGCTCATAGTTACAATGGTTTAACTTTTCATGTATCTTTACGACGTTTTGCATTTCATTTTACAGTGGTTTTTTAGCTCTAAAATAGCAAGCTTCTTTTAGTTCCTAACGAAACAAGGTGTATTAAAAGACAAGAGGAAAAAAGTTTTTATGCCAAAATTCAAACAAAAAAAGTTAAACTGAAAAAATTACAGTAAGATCCCTTTATGTTTTGCTTTGAGTAGTTGAAATTTTGTTCTCTAGTTCACAATGCTTGCTTTTCATGTATCTATAAGACGTTTCTGTTATTTGACCAGGGGTTTCAGGGGTATAATTGCAAATTTTTTTGTACTTTCATAAAAACAATGCTATATGAAAAACCACAATGAACAAAGGTTTTGACAAAAATTTAAACATGTCTTTGTCCCCTTTACATTAACATCCATTCAGTGTTTTTGCCTTGTAGTAGTTTTTAAGTAGCTCACTAGTTCCAATGGCTTTCTTATCATGTGTTTTTCCGCCTTTTTTGCATTTCTTGTACGTGGATTTTACATAATGTATAACTATCTTGTTTTTTCTTAAAAACATTTCTATATCCAAACAAAAGGAACAAGTTGCTATGAAAAAATTTAGAAACATGTCCAAACGAGCTTCACTGTAAACTCCTTTAGTTTTTTTAGCCTTTATATTGAATGAAGCTCATAGTTACAAGGCTTCTTTTCATGTTTTTTACGATGTTTCTGCATTAATTTACGTGGGGTTTTCGTTCTAAAAACCAAGCTTCTTGTAGTTCCTATACAAAACAAGGTATATAAAAAGCCCCAAAGGGAAAAATGTTATGCCAAAATCCCCAAAAAAAAATTCTAAACTGTTTTCTTCACGTTTTAAGATCCTTGAGTGTTTTTTGCCTTTTAGTATTTTAAAATTGCCACTAGTTCACAATGGCTTGGTTATCTAATCTTTTAAGATGTTTCTATTCTTGTACCGTGCTTTCAGTTCTAAAAAGCAATTTCTTGTAGTTCCTATACAAACAATGGAATAAAAAGCCAAGGAACAGTGTTTTGCCAAAATCCAAAAAAAATGTCTAAACTGATGCTTCAAATGAAAGATCCCCCCAGTGTTCTTAGCCTTCAGTGTTGAATTGAGCTCATAGTTCCAATGGCTTGCTTTTCATGTATCTTACGGCCCCTTTGCATTACTTTATATGTGGTTTCAGCTCTAAGTTCAACTATCTCGTATTTTTTATACAACACAATGTTTATCCAAAACAACATGGAAAAGTTTCTAGCCAAAATTCACACATGTCCCAAGGGCCCCTTTCCCTGTAAAATCCATTCGTGTTATTTGCCTTTTAGTATTAATGTAGTACTAGTTCACAAGGGTTAACTTGTCTGTATCTTTACAGACGTTTCTGCATTTCATTGTCTGGTTTTCAGCTCAAAATAGCAAGCTTTTGAGTTCCTTACGAAACAATGGTGTATTAAAAGAAAAAGGGGAAAAAGTGTTTATCCAAAAATTTAAACATCATGCTAAACGACCCCTTTACATGTAAGATCCATTAGTGTTTTTTAGTTTGAGTAGTTGAATTTAGTTCCGTTCACAAAGGGGTTGCTTTTCATGTATCTATACAGACTGTTTCGTATTATTGGGCCGGGCATTTCAGGTGTATAATTCAAATTTCTTTTACTTTCTATACAAACAATGCATTGAAAACCACAAGAAAAAAGTGTTTTTTGACAAAAATTTAAACATGTCTATACTGCCTTCAATGTAAAACCCTTCGTGTTTTTAGCCTTGTGTAGTTTAATGTAGTCACTTTTCACAATGGCTTGCTTATCATGTGTCTTTCCCCGACTCTTTCTGCTTACTTTTTACTGTGGGCCTA
>JAJTUV010004449.1:0-19368 GCA_021653895.1 Mastomys natalensis
TTCCATGTTAAAATTTCCTTTTTCTAAATAGTAATTTGCCCCAAAGTACAGTTTCTCATAGATTAGCAAATCTGCTCAGTTTTCACTTTCCAATGAAAGACTTCTGTGAAAGATAAAGTATATCTATTTCAGAGAAATTTCCAGATGAAACTTAGTACATGGAGATGCAATTCACTGTCTTTTTCACTGGTCATGTGCGCCCCCTGTTGGTCCTGAGGACTCCTGCAATGAGGTTTGTGTCTAAGCTCACACTGAAATCCCCTCAATGTGTACATGTCTTGCACAGTAATAAGTGGCAGTGTCCTCAGCTCTCAGGGTGTTCATTTGAAGATAGAGGATGTTTTGGGAATTTCTTGGAGATGGTGAGCCGACCCTTCACAGATGGATTGTACTCTGCTGTGTAACCATTAGCTTTGTTTCTAATGAAACCCAACCACTCAGGTGCCTTCCCTTGAGGCTGACGGACCCAACTCATGTAGAAATCATGAAGGTGAATCCAGAAGCTGCACAGGACAGTCTCAGAGAACCACCAGGCTGTATCAAGCCTCCTCCAGATTCACCAGCTTCACCTCACACTGGATACCTGCAATAGTAGAGAATCCTGTTCAGAAATATGTCACACATTTTCACTGTCTCTCTAACTTGCACACAGTCACACACTCAGCGTCTCTTGTTCACCATAAAATACCATTTAAAAGTGTTATAAAGAAAATCCAGTTCAGCCACAACTTCATGGTGAAAGATCCGTGTTCAGAGCTGATCACTTAACCTGGGAACTGAAGACTGGGAAATCAGGACTAGCCCCTATGCAAGAGCTAGTGTCTGGACAGGTTTTTATGAGAAGAGAGTGGCTCCCAATTTGCATGTCCTCCTGTTATACCATAAGCTCCTGTGTTGAAGCTGTACAGGGTGCAGTTATTACAGTTAATACAGTAATGAAATGGATGAGTCTGGTAGCAGGAGCAGTGTTACATTATTGTTGATTATGTGTCTGTGGAAACAGTTCAGTGTTTTATTGTGATTTAGCCAGTTCACCTTCCTACCAGCAATATGTAAGAATTCCTTTTCTTTTTATTTATACAGATATGATGATTATTTTCTTGAAGGAAACCATTCTTACTGAAGTGAGGCAGAGTAATGTGACCTTTCATTTTCTTCTCTCTAAAGTCTAAGAATACTGAGCTCTGTTTCATATATGTATTGTACATTCATGTTTTCTTTTCAGAGAACCATCTCTGTTTAATGCTTCTGTCTGTTAATATTATAGTTTAGGTTGATGCTTTAGCTTACTATAGATTCTGTCACTAATATTCTTCAAAATTTTAGTGGGAAAGATTTTTTTTCTCCAATTTTTAAATAGATACTAAATGTATTCAACTTCATTAGTAATCAAATAAAGCCAACTAATTCAAATTTATATTTCATCTCTATCATTAAAATTAAATAAAATATATTTAAAAGAATATATATGCTACCAATGTGTGTGAAGGTCAATCTTTAATTACTGTTAGTGAGAGAGTTAATTATTATTATAAGTATTATGGAAATCAGTGTGATTGATGACTTCTAAAAAACTAAAATTTAATATGGAAAATTTAATAATTACTCAAAGAAGTTTTGAAATAGAATCGTCTTAGTATCATTAACCTTCTGAATGTATAGAAGTGATGTGATCAATATACACACTGCAATTGCATTTGCCAGTAAAGCATAAAAGAAATCAACTATCAAGACATTTGGTTGAACTGGAAACATTATTTTTGAATACAGTAACTCAAGCTCAGAAAGACATAATTAATCTTCTCACTAGTATGTGGATCTTTGCCTCAAATAATTTTAATTTCTTGGTTTTAAATTATTGTGATTATGTATACTTAAGCATTTGAAAATAACTCAAGCAAGTTTTCTCATTATAGGTCTCAAATAGTTTTATTAAATAATATTTTGGAAAATTTTGTACTTGTATGTATATATTTTAATGATACACACCTCTCTTAGCTTCCTCCAGTCACTTTCCAAAACAAACAATACCTATCTCTTGTGAGTTCATGTCCTCCTCTCAATTAGACAATAGCCCAGCACACAGTTTTCATAATTCTATATATAGGCTCATGTGTGTAGGTCCATGCTCTAGGGTATGGGTGGATAATAAAATCTAGATTTAAAAAGAAATAAATAATTAAATTAATTTTAAAAAATTAATGAAATGATTAAAAAAATTTAAAAAATGTTTACCCTCATAGAGGCAGTGGGAGAGGTAGGAGATAGGGTTTGTGGAGGGGAAACTCTGAAGGGGTATTTTAAATGCATATAAATAAAATAACCAATAAAAATGAAAAAAGTTTACCTGGGTTACCTTATTTAGGGTGATATTTTCTACTTTCATTCATTTGCCTGCAATATTCTTGATTTTTTTACTAGCATGTTTTTAATAGCTATGTAGTATTCCATTGTGTAAGTGAGCCACATTTTCTGTATCCATTCCTTAGTTGAAGTTTGCAGTTTCTGGCTATTACAAATAAATCTGCAATGAACATAGTGGAACAGGTGTCCTTGTGGCCTGGTGGAGCATCATTTGGGTATATGCCAGCTGCTTAGCATAACTGTCCACAGTGAAAAACTAGAGTTGGGAACACTTTTGGAAAAGTGAGGGAAAGGACTGAAAGCCCTGGGCAGGGATGGGAACCCCACAGGAAGATCAACATAGTCAATTAACCTGGACTTGCTGGAGCTCTCAAAGACAGAACCAACAACAGGAACATTCATGTGAGAGAGCTCTCAAAGACAGAGTTCAAACAACTTGCCAGCCACAAACTGGATAATATCAAAGCTGTTATATGTACTTGGAATAAAGTTTCTCAGATTAATAGTTCCTTAGGCTTCTTTTCCATTATTGGACAAAAATTTACAGAGCTCTTTAGGACTTTATTGATCATCTGCAAGAAGTTGTATTTAGGAAAATAGAAATATCAAAGCTGTTTCTATCTTGTCTCTTTCATTAGCTAATGAAAATGCAAGAGTTTTTTTAATTTTTCATTTTTGATTGTTATTTTATTTATTAACATTTCAAATATTATTCCCTTTCTGAGTTTCACTTCAGAAACCCCCATCCCAGCTCCCCTCCCCCTATTTCTTAATGGTGCTCCCACACCCACCCCGACCCACCCACTTCTGCCTCACTGCCAGAGCATTGATCTATGCTGTGGCATAAGGCCTTCCCTGAACAAGGCCTTTCCTCCATGATGCCTATAAGACCATCCTCTGCTACATATACAGCTGAAGCCATGGGTCCTTCCGTGTGTACTCTGTTTTCTGGTTTAGTCCTTGGTAGCTCTGGGGTGTCTGGTCAGTTGATATTGTTGTTCTTCCTATGGATTGCAAACCCTTTTGGATCCTTCAGTCCTTCCCTTAACTCTTCTATTGGGGTCCCTGTGTTCACTCTAATGGTTGGCTGCAAGCATCCACATCTGTATTTATAAGGCTCTGGCAGATCCTGTCAGGAGACAGCTATATCATGTTCCTATCAGCAAACACTTCTTGTCATCAGCAATGGTGTTTGGAGTCTGCATATAGGATGAACCCCCAGGTGGGGCAGTCTCTGGATGGCCTTTCCTTTAGTATCTGCTCTTCTGTTTGTCCATGTATTTCCTAGAGATAGAAGAAATTCTGGATCAATATTTTTGAGATGATTGGGTGGCCCCAAACCTCAACTGGGGCCGTGCCTAACCTCTAGATATGATTTTTACAGGTTCTCTCTCCCATCTTTGGGTATTTCATCTAATGGTTGACCCTGTTGTGTCCTGGGAGCCTCTTGCTTTCCTGGCAACTGTGACTTTCTGGTGGCTACCCTGAGTTCCCCATTTCAGAGGACTACACACCTCTGTTCATTTTCTTGATCCTCTGAATACCTCCCCTGTCTCCTCCCAAATTTTTCCTACCCCCTTTTCCCCTCCACTTCTCTTGTCCCTCCCAAGTCCCTCTCTTCCTCAACCACCTGTGTTTATTTTGTTCCCCTTTAAAGTAAGACTGAAGCATTTATAATTTGGTCATCCTTTCTTTGAACTTCATACAGTATTCTCAGAAGAATGACAGGCCATCAATTAGAGGAATGGGGCTGCCATCTCACAGTCAAAAACTCTGACCCAGAATTGTTCCTTCCAAAAAGAACTGCAGGAACAAAAATGCAGAAGACCTGAGGGGAATAAAGATACAATAATGGGCATAAATTGAGATCCATTTCAAGGGGAGGCTCCAAGGCCTGACACTATTACTGATGCTATTGTGTAATTACAGACAGGAACCTAGCCTGGCTACCCTCCAAGAGTTCCAAAAGCAGCTGAATGAGAAAGATGCAGATACTTACCCAAAATAAATTCACTCAAGAAACAAAAACAACACAAAACAAAACAAAAGTCATACTGCCCCATCACTCACTCCCAAATTCCTGGCCTACCTCTTTCTATTAGCTAGTTTGTGGTGTGGTGTGTTGTGTGTGTACCCTGCTTTGTTTGTTCAATGTTTCACTTACATAATTTCAGGGCTGACAACTTGGTATCATTATTTGAAATTATTTACACAGCATAAATATGATTATGAGCTTATGTACAGAGATGCAGTTAACTCAATCACAGTAAAAGAAAAATTCAAATAAATAGTCAAAATGTTACACAGGCATGTATATAAACAATATATGTGTATGTTCATAGATATGTAAAGAAATTCCATCATTTAAATGCATATTAAATACACACTGGTATGTCCATCACATACTTAGAATAACTTGTAAGAAAGAGGAACTGTGAAGTGTTGAAAATAATGCAAATATGGACATTTTGTTGGATGAGTATAGATATAAGTGGTCACACTAGTGTGTACTGCTCATCAAACAAAATACAGCAACAACATAACTTCTCACAATCAACTACTATGTTATTAATAAACTACAGAGACATGTATCAATGAAGGATTATACCACCAGGTGCAACAATTTTGGGATAATTAACAGGTACTGAGATATGAAAAGGAAGGTATCATTATCAAGTTGAGAGAAGTTTTGTGATTGTGTAAATTTAGGACTTACTGAGAAGGAATTAACACGTGAATATGACCAAAACAATACTTATAGGTATGAAATCATCAAAAGTGCCACAAAAATGATGACGAAAAAATCGCATTGTTTGTAGAAGAAGGAATGGATAAAGAAAATGAGAATTTATTAAAATACTGTTATGTGGTCTTGAGAGGTAGAAAATGATGTCCTGTGACAGAATAAGTTTGGCCCTGAGTAAGTTGCACTCAGTAAGAAAATCCAGATACATGAAGACAAACGCTGCCTGAGCTGAGTTACATGGGGTATGAAATGGAGAAAATCCTGGATGGAGAGTATTGTAGTCATGATTCCCAGGGGCTGCCGAAGAGAGGCGATGGAGGAAAAATGTAAATCCCAGCTGTGCAGGACAGACTGGACAGACATTTTACATTTGAAAATTGTTTATTTACTATATAGTTAATATTTGGGCCATAAAATTTTATGATAGTCAACATGCTAATTGCCCTGCCTATCTGTTCCCACACTGTATTTACAAATTAAGCAGAAGATAAAAAATTATTGATCTAAAGTTCATCATTTCCCAATTTATGACTTTTAAATAGCAGCTGTCAAACACATGATAATATGGACATATGTCCCTAATGTCTACTGGATTTTCCCATGTTTTCATTTCAAAATGATACAAGAATATCATTACTAAATTCATCATATTTTTGTGCTTCACACATGTGCATGTTGCTTTTCTTAACTTTTAATTCAACGTAACTGATTATTTTCTTCTCCTCTAACTCTTCTCAGATTATTTTTAGCACTTTCCCATTCTTTCTCTCACCTAGAATGTAAAAAAGGCAGACATTCTCAGCTTTTTACACAGAGAAGGTAATTCTTTCAAAAATGAAGCTTGGAATTTCTGTGGCTCCTGAAGAAATAAGCTGGCTTTGTTAGTGGTAAGGTGATACCTGATATCCATGTTATCCATGAGGATTTAGGTAAAATAGAAAATTGTGTGTGAGAGATTTTTTTGGTGAGTAGATTTCAGTTCTCATGAAGGGAGCATGGTCTTAGATGCATATGTTCAATACTGCTTACAGGTTTAATTCTACCTTCAAGTCCTATAGAAGACAAGAAATCATGTTTGAAATGTCTGTCTCCATATAGACACAGACTCCACTGAATAAATAAATTTGTAGAAATTCTTATAATGAACGTTGATGAAGGTCATGGAGTAATAAACTGAATTATATGAAAGAGAGGGCCATATCTGAAATGTGATGTATACAGTCCCTAGGGAAAAGAGTGGAGGTTAAGACTTACTAGGGTCATCCCCATCTTCCTCTGGATTTTCCATCAAATATAAGTGGTACCCTAATTAATAAATCTGATTAAAACTCTTTTTTGAATCTGAAACAAAGAAAGAAAGAATGGAAAAAAGTAAGAAAAACAAACAAACAAACAAACAGGATATAGTGATGTGAATATGCTTGGCACATTGGAAATGAGATTATTAGGAAGTATGGCCTCATTAGGGGAGGTATAGCCTGTTTGGAGGAAGCATGTCACCGTGGTGATGGACTTTTGTGGTCTCCTCCTATGCTCAAGTCCTACCAGTGAGTAAGAAACCCCTTCCTGACTGCCTGCAGAAAAGTCTCCTGGATGTCTTCAGATCAACATGTAGATCTCCAGTTCCTCCAATACAATGTCTGCCTGCAAGTTGCCATGCTTCTTATCATGATAACAATAGATTTAACCAAGGAAACTGCAAGCCAGGCCAATTAAATGTTTTAATTTATATAGTTGAGCTGATTGTTGTGTCTTATTGAAGTAACAAAACCCTAATTAAACACAGGTATATTCATGCACTTCCTCTTGTGATTTCAGTGATAAAGCCTGAAACATTCATGACCTCATAGTTTCATTTTGCATTTTCTTCATGTGAGACTCTGCCTCATTTTTTTGAAAAGAACAACAGAAATACAAGAAATGTTTGAGCCCATCAGTTTCCCCCAAAAGCAAACATTTATAAAGACTTTCTAGGAAACTAAACTGAAAGACCACCTAGACATCTGAGAAGAGTGTCCTTTTAAAAGTGTTTATAATCTGGTCTGAACCACAGTTCTGATATACTCTGCACCCCCTGGTGGTTAGAGTGGTCTTACAGTGAGTTTATGTCAAGTCTCACTCTGAAGTTCATTCATTGTGTGTCTCATACAGTAATAAGTGGCTGTGTCTTCAGATCTCGCATTGATCATCAGCAGGTACAGGACGCTGTTGTAATTGTCTCTGGAGATAGTGAATCTATCCTTTAGGGATGGTGCATAGTTTTGTGGTACTGCCATCATGTTTAATGTTTCCAATCCACTCCAGAGGCTTCCCAGGTTTCTGTCGAACCCAGCTCATCCAGTACATACTGAAAGCAAATCCTGAGGCTTCACAAGAGAGTCTGAGAGAACTCCCAGGTTTCACCAAGCCTCCTCCAGTCTCCACCAGCTGCACTTCACACTGGACATCTGTAAGTACAGAAAATTCTGGTCAATAAATTGCCCCATACACCATTGTTTCCTCATATTGATGTCAAATCACATTCAGCTTCTATTGCTCTTCAAAAAGTTACCTTTTAAAAGAGCAAAAATGAAAATTAAGCTCAGTTCCAACTCCATGTTGAGAAGTGAATAAGAAGTCTTGGGATCCAGACCCGAGCTCCTCTGCCTGAAGTGTAAGGTTAGGTTGATCTGCTTTTCATGATTAGAAAGGCCCTATTTGCATACCTTCCTGCTATATAACATGACATACAGTGGAAGCCAAGAGGTGACAAGCCCCAGATCATTTGTAAAAGTGTCACACAAGTCAGGGTACAATGTTAATATTGAAAAAGTTGGTATCAGATTTCATTGGGCTTTTTTTTTTTTGATTAAAACTTTTAATGGTCATCTTGTTCCTTGTATACTTGTACACAAAAGTTGCATTTTAATGTTTATTACATATTTTAGTTCTTCTTTCCCTGCATATTTTTTATTTGTTCAGTAGAAATATGGAGTGATTGTTAAGCTGAATTTCAGTATGCAGATCATAATTGCACTTTTGTATACTCTCCACGTGCGCATGCCCTTGTTTCCAAAGTCAATGGCCTCACTCCCAACACACTGCCCCTTAAATCTACTTCCCACAGCGTGTCTATGCCACATCACAGGCAGTTACCTGTCCTGATCTTAATCTGAGTTCATATGTCTGTTTCTCACTTTCTAGAGGCCATACTGATATACATATACAGGATGGATTTCTGTTTGACTTCTCACTGAAAAAGATTCATTATTTGACAGTTGCTTTCTCTTTTTTGCTTCTCTGCTTTAATGGTGACTGATATGCTGTCTGAAATTTTAAACAAAAGATTTTTTATCATTTACTTAGCTGATTCAGGTTTCAATGTGCTTCAGATTAAAGAAACGCAGGTAAATATTTCTTTCTATTAGCCCAAGGTCTTCTGTGATATCAAGTAGAAAACTTAGTATGGTTCAATATATAACTCTACAAATAATGGAAAGAGGCCAGATGATATATGAGAGCAAGAAGGCAATACTGGAGCTCAAAGTTTTTGTGTTGAAATCCAGAATATAAATGAGAAATACATGAGACATATGGACAATTCAGGTACAATATCTGAGAAGGAATCTACCTAATGATTGTCATCTAACCTAACACTCAAGAATTTAAGAAGAACTGAAGCATGTTATACACACACACACACACACACACACACACACACACACAACACACGTCTATACACAGGTGGCCTATATTCCATTAATACTGAGAAGGAAATCAACACTGAAGGTCTCCTATTCTAGACAGATGTGTGAGCTTAACAAGACTGGAGAATGTTCACAGGGATCAGGTGTGTGAGCAAAAATACACAGATGACAGGAGCATATAGCATAATTTCAGCATGTTAGATAAAGTTAATTATCCTTGAACAATCCCTTCTTAGAGGCTCAGAATTAGAGAAATTTAGAATCAGAACACCCATTCCACAGTATATGCTGTATGAAGTTGGCCATGGCATGCTGGATCTGAGCAGAAGCTCAAGCCTCCTGAGAACTATGGAGAAGTGGAAGTGCTTAAATGTCTTTGTAATTCTCTTATAGTATAACTAATTTCAAGGAACTAAAATGCTTTAGCAAGCAAAAGCAAATGCTATGCTTTTGTGACAACCTAATTTCATTCCTGAAACCCAGGTAAAATGCACCATGTGGTGTCAGGTAAGTATAATCCCAGCGTGCCAACACAGAGAGGGAAGGGTTAGTTAGACAGGAAGAATGAAAACAGACTCATTGGGCATCTAAGTCTGGTGTAAATAACACATCAGGAGATACACAGTTATCCTGCTTTGACAAATGGGGACTCCTGAAATGTTTATTTCTCATTGGCAATCCATGCAAGTGCAACCCTTTCAACACACACAAACACACAGGCATACCACACAAATGAACCAAAGGTTGAAACTAACTAATGTAGGAGCAGAAAAAAATAACAATAATTTCATACTGTAATGAGATAAAATGAGGAGGAAGATCTGATACATGGTTCTGGGACACTTGAAAGCAGTTAACATGGAATAAAATAGTGTAATAACATTGAAAACATCAAGTGAATCAGTAAAATTGATAAAGAAGGATTGACTGAATTATTCATAAAACACATGCATTGTAGCACCAAACCTAAAACAGGTGTTAATAGGAAAAAAGAAAAGAATCAAAGAAGAAACAATCATTTTCAGTCTTGATTTTAGTGCAGCTAATGTTTCAGGAAATGCCACAAATTATCAAGTAGGCATTGTTTGGTAGGTTGATATTGTTGTTCTTTCTTTGAACTAAATAATCACTTACAATTTAAAGTGACCCAATATGGGTATCCCTATTCAGTAGTGACTCAGATATGACCTCCAAGCCAGACTCAGCTCTTGCTTCTATAAGTCACTTTTGCCTTTTGTGTTTTATCCCAACAATAGAAAAGAAACTAATATACCACTGCAGTGTGGGTTGCTGCATCAGTTAAGAGAAGAAATGGATGTCTGTGTGGTACAGCCATAGCCATTGGAAATGGCAAGAGTCATGAAGCCAGCTGCTTGACACAGTTCCAGCAAAGCTGAGTGCATTACTGTCATTCTATCTCTAACTTTTGGGTTACAGTCTCTGTGTATTTCATCCTTTGGGATTTTCTACATTATGATTTATTTTATGTTCATTTCTGGGAAAATACGTCTTTGTTTTTAGAAAAAAAAGATTAACATTATCTGGCCACTATTTGGAAGTCTTCCTTTCCTGTGTGGATCACTAAGCACAGATATGCACATATTTAGGTTAGGCCATTAATCCAGGAATCTTCTTGGGGTGTCTATTTCTGAGAAAACAATAACAGTATAATAGGTGCAGGGTAAAGAGAAAAATTCAAATTCTGACCAGCCAGGAAAATAGGTACATATTCATAGTTTCCTGGTATGGCTTAGTAAAATTTGCTGATGAATAGATATTTATTCTGAGAATTTAATGTAGAAATGATTGATTGTTTGGAGGCTTAGTCTTCAGGAGCTCCAAGGGGTCCGAGGTAAGTGACACATTTTGTCTTCCTATCAAGTGGCCATCCCATTCAGCTTCTTCATTCCTATAGCTATCTCTTCCATAGGGGTCCCTGACCTCAGCCCAGTGGTTGGCAGTAAGGATCTGCATCTGTCTCAGGTAGCATCTGGTAGATTCTCTCAGAGAACAGCCATCCTAGGCTCCTGTCTGAAAGCACAAAATAGCATTAGTAATACTGACGGTGTTTGGTGCCTGACTATGGGATGGATGCCAAGTTAGGCCTGTCAGTGAATGCTCTTTCCTTAAGTTTCTGCTCCATTTAGGTCCTTGCTTTTCATTTAGACAGGAATGATTCTGGGTCAAGAATTTGAAAGTGGGTTTGTGAGCCCATCCCTCCACTGGAGTAGGAAGCTTCATCATGATCTTTGTCATTCTCAATATTAAAGGCCTCAAGAGAAGCTGAAAATATAATGAGTTATTTGTTTTTAGGCATGTGATCTAATGATGGAGTATCTTCTCCATGATCTTTTCCCGATAAGGACAGTGAAATATGTCTTTCTTGTGAGGCTTAGCAGTATGTAAAGCTTTCCTAAAAATACTCGAATAAAATAAACATCATTAGGCATATTATTAGGTACACTCTTCTGATACCAGACATGAATACACTTTTTTAGTCTGTTCCAAGTTACTAAAGCTAACCTCCCTTGGTCTGAAAACCAAGTACTAGATTGCTGCACATTTTTAAGAAAGCAGTCAATTGGGAAGTGCTGAACTTGATTCCCCCTTTCTTTAAAGTATATTGTATTATATGCATTAAAGCCATTTTTCTATAGATTACTTATCATCCAAGACTTATTTATAGTTCTTGCCCTTTCATCCTTCCCTATCTCTTCAATTTCTTACCCAGGCAGCTTGCAAAGCACTTCACTGAAGTCTTATTCTTACCACAAGTAGACTTATCTCTATGGGTCCCTATTCATGAATGAGATGCCATGGGCCTTCTTTGGTAGACAGTCAGAGGGTCTTTGCTGACAAGGTACCCCACAGAGGAGATAAGGCATTAGAAAACTGAGGTAGAAGTGACCAGCGAGCAATGAAAGAGAGTGTCCAAGGGAATCTTAGAGTTCTGACTAACAGTCAGTTTCCTTCTTCAGCTCTGACTGAGTAGCAACAATGTTCTTCCTTCCTTCCTTTCTTCTCCTTCCTTCCTTTCTTCCTTTCCTTCTTCTTCCCTTCCTTCCTTCCTTCCTTCCTTCCTTCCTTCCTTCCTTTCTTCCTTTCTTTCTTTCTTTCGTCTTTCTGTTTCTGTCTTCTGCTTTCTTGTTTCTTTCTACAGGTTTCATAAAAAAAGAGACTGATGATTATCTAAGAGTATAGATTACATGTTTGATATTTTATTATATATTCAAATTTATAAGTTCAGTCACAATTAGAAAAAACAAACAGAACAGATTTTATTTTATTATCATCCTAAAAGTTGAATTTAAAAAATTATTTTATGGCAACTTTTTCTAGTATGGAAATTTTTGTGATTAGAAAGCACTGCAGACCAACAGATAATACCTGTATTAGACTTTTTATGAATAGCAAATACTAATACTTAGCTACTTTTACCACACCAACCTAATTTTTCTGAGATTCTAAATAATCAAGTTTTATATGCTATGAAAATGCACACCTCTGAAGTTATGTGCTCCTCTATGCTCCTGATTCAAATAACGTATATGTATTTGTATTATGATGATCATTTGCTGAACAATCAAAATAAAGGTTTCAATAAATCTTATAAAATGTATAACAAAAATTGTTTGAAAATACCATGCATGTTTTGTTTGATAAACAATGATGTTTGTAGTGTTTTTTATAATTTGTGTCATTTGGAATCAGTAAAAAGGGATCAACTCTACTAAACTATGTTAATGATATCTTTATAGTATTCATTATTTCTTTTCAAGAGATATTTTCTATACTGTACAATGCATACAGAATACAGTTCTTTGTTAAGGGTTGTTCACACGCATACACAAAGAAAAAGAGAGAAGAAGAAAGACAGAAATAGACAGAGAGAGAGGGGGGGGAGGGAGGGAGAGAGAGAAAGAGAATAAGAGAGGGAAGGAGGGAGAGAGAGAGAGAGAGAGGGAGGGAGAGAGAGAGAGGGAGGGAGGAGGAGAGGAAGAGAGAGGAGAGGAAGGGAGGGAGGGAAGGAGGGAAGGAGAGAGAGAGAGAGAGAGAGAGAGAGAGAGAGAGAGAGAGAGAGAGAGAGAGAGAGGACACTCCAGAGACAGAATCTCTTAGACTGACAGAATAAAAAGACACAGAGAATAAAATGGAGACTATAGAATTCAAACCTGAGCTTGCCTTTGGTTAAGTGATATAAAGTGACTTCTCAGTTTGGCTCTAAAGTGCTCACCTTGTGAGGAATTCTTCTTTTCCTGAAGTTTCTTTACCTGCACAGAAGAAACAAAATTTACTTAAATGAATTAGACCCAAAGAGTATTTAGGATAAACTCATCAACTCCTGGTTATTACCAAGAAATACCCATCGCGTCCTGACGATTGATATCATTCAGGATCTTTGGCAGAAGTTAATGGTGAGTGTTCTGGTTTTTGAGACCAACTATAAGAATCCTTTAATACCCTGGTATGAGGTTGAGCTAATGATACACTCTCAATAAAAGGAAAAGGAATACTAGAAATCTGTCTCTGTGTCCCTTGGAACTATTCTGCATGATTCACTGACCAATGTTAATGGATTGTGTGATACACATTCCTCAAAATAATTTTAAAAAACTTCTCAGGAAGTAATATTTGCAGTCATTAGTGAAATATGACATAATTCTGTCCAGGAAACCCTCATTTGCCATAGATAATGATCTCAAAATGTATTCTAGAGAATGGGATTGAAAGTCATCCTACTACAGGAATGATAGTCATTATGGCAACTATGTATGAAATGAAACTCTGTAACTAGCAATACATAATGAAGCAATTCTCACCACCATAAGATTAGTCTGTGGCTTCAGTAAGGAATAGATGAATGACTACACAATGATGCTCATAACCAAAGACAGAAACACCCCCTTCCCCAACATTATCATCGGTCTATCATCCACAAGAATTTGCAGACACAGTTCAAACAACTTGCCTGCTCCTAACTGGCTAATATCAAAGTTGTTATATGTACTTGGAATAAAGTTTCTCATATTAATACTTCCTTAGTCTTCTTTTCAATTATCAGACAAAAATTTACAGAGCTCTTTAGGACTTTGTTGATCTTCTGCAAGAAGTTGTATTTAGGAAAATAGAAATATCAAAGTTGTTTCCATCTTGTCTCTTTCACCAGCTAATGACAATGCATTTAATTTTTCCTCTTTATTGGTTATCTTATTAATTTTCAAATATTATTCTCTTTCTTAGTTTCCCTTCCAAACCCCCAACCCAGGTCCCCTCCCCTTACTTTTCTGAGGGTGCTCCCCCACCCACCCACCCACTTCTGCCTCACTGCCCTAGCATTGATCTATTCTGTGGCATAAAACCTTCCCAGAACAAGGACCTTTCCTCCCATTGATTTCCTATAAGGCCATCCTCTGCTACATATGCAGCTGCAGCTAGGGTCCTGCCCTGTGTACTCTGTTTGGTGGTTTAGTCTTTGGTGGCTCTGAGGTATCTGGTTGGTTGCTATTGTTGTTCTTCCCATGGGATTGCAAATACCTTTGGCTCCTTCAGTTCTTCCCTTAACTTTTCCATTGGTGTCCCTGTATTCAGTCTGATGCCAGCATCCACATCTATATTTGTAAGACTTTGGCAGACCTTGTCAGGAGACAGCTATATCAGGTTCCTATCAGCAAGGACTTCTTGGCATCAGCAATAGTGTCTGGGTTTGGAGTCTGCATATAGGATGAATCCCCAGGTGGGGGAGTCTATGGATGGCCTTTCCTTTAGTCTCTGCTCTACTATTTGTTGCTGTATTTCCTAGAGATAGGAGCAATTCTGGGTGAATATTTTTGAGATGATTGGGTTGTCCCAAACCTCAACTGGGGGCCATGCCTAACCTCTAGAAATGATCTTTACAGGTTCTCTCGGTTACCATCTGTTGGTTATTAAACCTAATGTCATCCCTGTTGGGTCCTGGGAGCCTCTTGCTTTCCTGGCATCTGGGATTTTCTGGTGACTACACCGAGTTCCCTTTCCCGACTGCTACACACCTCTATTCTTTTTCCTGACCTTCTGAACATATGCCCTGTCTCCTCCCACACTTGTTCCTGTCCCCCTTTCCCTCTATCTTCTCTCTCCCTCCCAAGTCCCTCTCTTACTCTATCTCCCATGATTATTGTGTTCCCCCTTTTAAGTAGGACTGAAGAATTTACAATTTGGTCATTCTTTTCTTTGAACTTCAAATGGTTTGTGGGTTGTATTGTGGATATCCTGAGATTTTTGCCTAATACCCTCATTTTCCTACATACAGGAAAATACAAGTTTAACTGTAAAAAAAATCATTCTAGAGTTGCTAATACTGCTCATGTTATTGATGATTTGATAAAACCATGGAAAATTTAGGAACATAAGGCTCAATTATGACAGTATTCTTGGGTCTTCCTATATGTTTTCAGTGTGTGTAGGAAAAAGTCCATATTTATCAACAATGTAAATTAAAACTTGCTAATCATCCTCATTACAGTAAACTTTCCTCTAGTATACCTATAAAATATGAAAAAAAATGTACTCTTCCAGTCATTGTTGACCTAGTGTTGGTAAAAAAAAGAGATACTTCAGTTCCAACAAAGAGGGGATAGTGCACCCAGGGCTGCTGATGACAAGATGAGACCTCTTCCATTCCAGTCTAAGAATTCCATTGCTCTGGCCCCAATGTTATCTAAGCAGGAGACCAGTAGTTCCCAGAGCAGCAGACTTTATGTGCTCAGGACTCTACCACATGGCATGCAGCTTTATTCCTAATCCAGAAATAATATTTGATTTGACTACTACCACCAAAATAATTTATATTTAGATGTATTAACTCCTTTAGTTAAAGGTATAAGATTCTATAGAAGTAATGTAGCTACTCCCAAATCCATGGTAATCCTACTCAAAAAAATGCCTTCTCTTGTTTCAGACACATCAAGGAACTATGAAAGAGGTTTATGTTTGCCTACATGTTGTCGGTTTGGGCTTCACTTGCCACTTTCATAATATAGTTTATTTGTGTCTAGTTAAGCATCAATTAACAATCTCTTAGATTTGAAGGATATCCATATCATAATATATTACAGCAGCATATTCTTTTTCTTTTATTAAATAATAAACATGTCAATGAAGATGTTCACTGGAAAAAAAACTGGTCAAAATATAGGATAGTTTTGAGGGATTCCAAATAAGCATCTTTTTGACACACCCATTGTAAAGTTGACAAATACTATATAGAACTCTTAGGAGGAGGCAGACATAGGGACTCTCAGAATCATTATTTCTGAGCAAATCTTCAGGACAACCTTCTCTGTCACCTCAGGCGCAGGCCAACTTCCTGCTCTTCTATAGTTTCTGACACACTCAGGATGTGGTTGCAACACTGTGTGTAGTACAGAAATAGATGGCAGTGTCCTCAGATGTCAGGCTTCTCAGCTGCATGTAGGCTGTGTTGGAGGATGTGTCTGCTGTCAGAGTGGCCTTGTCCTTGAACTTCTGATTATAGTCAGTACTATCATCCTCAGGATCAATCCTTCCAATCCACTCCAGGCCCTGTCCAGGCCTCTGCTTCACCCAATGGATATAGTAGCTAGTAATGCTGTCTCCAGAACCCTTGCAAGACAGTTTCACTGAGGCCCCTGGCCTCACGAGCTCAGCTCCAGACTGCTGCAGCTGGATGTCTGAATTGACCCCTGTAGAAAGAAAGGCAAATTGAATGTTACTGTCACCAGAATGTATGGCCCTCAAGTCTGAAACTTAGGAGCCTCTTACCTGTAGTGACTGCCATCAGGAAGGGGATGATCCAGCTGCATTTCATGATAAAGACCTTGTGATTCAATAACTGTAGTTAAAGAGTGTTCGTATGTTGTAGTGTTCTGTGGATAAAACTGTATTTATCATCATAGACTCACATGATTTGCATATTCATGAGGCAGGTCTTTCTTACATAAGGACATTCTAGCTGGAGAAGAAGCATGTAGTGTATAGCTGGGTGAGTCAACAGGATGCCTACCCACAGGCTTCTTCATATGTAATTTTGGTAGTTTAGACTAGGTTAATTATTTAGAATTTAAGAAAGTATTAAACTTGATGTGCGTGACAATTTTCTCGCACTGCATTTCACAGACCTTGATGTAAACTGCTCCCTTTTAAAAGTGTTGGACTGAAGCCTCAGGTTCTCTAAGTCCTAGTGAATCCAATATTTCTTGTTTACGTGTCACGAAATTTGGTAATGGAACACAAAATCAACACTAATGGTAAATAACATACAAATAACCATACTTACTTCAGACTTTCAGCAATGCAAAATGAATTCATGTCAATTGTAGACAAATTGATGAAATTATAGATTTTCAGATTAGAAATGACCACGTGCTGGAAAACAACAGCATACTAAATTAATGAGTAACTTTTTTCAGTCTGGGACTACATAAATTAGTAGAAACTGATATTAAACAATACAGTTTTTAACATCCTAAACCAGATAATAAGTCAAAAAAAGGAAGTGAAAACCATTCTAATTGGAAAACAACAATCAATATACAATGACAGGTGGCATGAAGGTCTATACTGTTAGCATTTGAAGAGTTGTTAGACAGTGCAACCAGAAAACTAACAAAGAAATGTGGGGATTTACTCTCTAACTGTATTTTTATACATCAATATTATTTATATTAAAACAAAATAAGAAAATGTCCTAATTTTAATTGATATAATAATAAAATAAGATAAAAGGGGCATAATATATGTACAATGAAACTATAAATGACTGCGGCATAGATATTATAGTAACCAAAACTAGAAAGAAATATATTGTTCAGAGGTTAGAAATAGAAATACTGTTCATATGTCTATATCACCATCAGACAATCCATCAAAATAAAAATGCAGTAGTGTACTGGTTAGATTTTTGTCAACTTGACATAAGATGGTTTTCTGAAAAGAGGGAAACTCAGCTTAGATGTGTCAGGCAGGAAATTTCATTGATTGTGTATTTTTATTGATTATCAATTGATGTTTGAGGGACTAGCACACTGTGGGCAATACCATGAGCCAAAAAAATGTTCCTGGTTTATATTAAAAAGCAGCTTGAGTTAATCATGAAGAACAAACCAGTAACCAGAATTTCTCTCTGGCCTCTTCATTAGTTCATGCCTTGAGAAACCTGCCTTGATTCTGGCCTTGGCTTTTCACACTAATGGAATGGGATACATGATAGGGGCAGGTAAGTCAAACACAACTAAGCTGTGTTTGATTTTGTTATTTATTATAGATAGACTATGTAAAATAGGACAAGTGGTGTTTCTTTTCTGTTTTCTTTCTCCAACCCCAATAGTAAACACTGTACTAGTCAAGAAGTTCCAATGAGCCTGCTCACAGGAAAATCTGTCTTTCCAGGATACTTGAATTTTTCACATCTACTTCCAGTGGCCATGGCATGCACATTTCTGTGCTTATAGTTACAAACAGGGGATTTTCTAATAATTGGTCCTGCTACCCTCCCCAGTGACATTTGTTCCTGGAAGTCAAACAAACAACCTTTAAATTGTGATATGCATAATCCACTGAATGGCTGGACAACTTCCTAACCTTCGTGTGGTTAATCCACTTCCTGCGAATAATCCAGAGTTATTTTTAAATGCTATAGTCTAACTTGCTCCTCTGGACCCAGAAGGCTGCCCAACTAGGCTATACTTTCCTGTCTCCTTCTCATGTAGGCTATGTGTCCTGTCCCTGTCCTCCACTCTTCTGAGGCATAGTGAATCTCCGTTTCTTCCCTCAGACCTAAACCAGTGAATCCTGAAAGTGCCATCTCTGTCTGTCCTGTCCAGCCATTGGCTGCTGCACTCTTTATTTACCAATCAGAACCAACTTGAGACAGCTTCCCAGAAGCTTCCTTGCACTCTACTACAAAAAGTTTTGGGGGAATGTCATTAGCATTTACAATACAAGCAGCTACAAAGGGGTATCTGACATCTTTTTCTTCTCAAGGTCTATGCTTTTGTCTTTCCAATATCTTATCCTGCCTATGGGAAGCTCCATCCAAATTGTCCTGATGATGTGTGTTTTTGTGTGTTCCTTTGTGTGTGTGTGTTGTGTGTGTGTGTGTGTGTGTGTGTGATATGTCAGCTGTATTACTAGGGATAACATGTAAATAAGCAAATATCCATCTGAAGACATATAATTTTTGTGTTTTTGTCAGTGTTTCCCAGATTCAGGCCCTTTTAATTTCTGGTGCCAATAACTTATTTATGTACTTTGCTAGTATTGTCAGATATTTGTTGCTATTGATGGTCTCCAAAATATACATGCCAGTTTTTAAATAATAGAATGAAGACAATTTCTATCAAGACATGGTCAACAGTCTTGGAGAAAGTAGAGAATAGGTAAGGTAATTTTGCATACCTATGGACAAAATATCAGCATATATAGTGTTACAGAGATTAGGACAAGGATTTGAAGTAACCCATCTAAGAAGCATGTAAACTGCTGAATGTTTATAAATTTGGCAAGTAGTAGACTGAGAAGAAACCTCATAGTAAAGAAAATCTTCCTTAACAAATG
>JAJTUV010004450.1:0-18475 GCA_021653895.1 Mastomys natalensis
AAAGAAGCCAAAATATACAATGGACAAGAAGAAGCAGCTTAATAAATGGTCTAACTGGTGTTTGTTATGTAGAAAAATGAAAATAGATCCATATTTGTCACCTTGCACAAAGCTCAAGCCCAAGTGGATCAAGGACCACAACATAAAAACAGATACAGTGAATCTAATAGAAGAGAAAGTGAAAGAGCTTCAAATTCATTGGCACAGGGTGTTTGTGTACAGATTTCCTAAACAGAACTCTAATGGCTCAGACTCTAAGATTAAGAATTGATAAATGGGACCTCCTGAAACTGAAAAATATCTTTTGCAAGAAAGCACGAAATTACAACTAATTGGAAAGACTTCATAACCCCACACTGATAGATGTCAATATCAAAATATAAAATACAAGAACAACCTCAAATACGAACATACAATTAAAAAAGTGATGTATGCACTAATAGGAATTCACAACAAAGAACCTGGCTGAGAATATGATCAGGTATTGAGGGGTACAGGAGTGAACTCCTGAGGGCCAGAAGAATGAATGGAAATATGCAACCTTGGGCAGTAGGAGGTGGGGTGGGGGGTCTCTAAAATGTACCAGAGATCTGCTGAGTTGAAAGACTCTCAGGATGCAAAGGAGGAATCTGAGATGAAATGCTGACAGTAGGAAGGAACTTGTAGAGTCCACCTCCAGTAGAAAGACAGGGCATCAAGTGGAAGGAAGGAGTTGCATCCACAGTCAAAAGGTCTGACCCAGAATTGTTCCTGTCTGAAGGAATTGCAGAGACAAAAATGGACAAGAAATAAGAGAAAGGAGGTCCAATTCCAGGCACAAATTGGTATCCAGCTCAAGGGGAGGCTCCAAGGTTTGAGACTATTATTAATGGTATGGCATGCTTACAGACAATAGCCTGCATGGTAGTTCTCTGAGAGGCCAAACAAGCAGCTGAAAGAGTCAATGCAGATATTTACACCCAACCAATGGATTGAAGTCAGAAACTGCTGTGGTTGAATTGAGAAAAGCTGAAAGAAGCTGAAGAGGAGGGCAACCCCATAGGAAGACTTCAGAATATCAACTAACCTGGACTCCTGTGATTCGCAGACACTGAGCCACCCACCAGACAGCATACACTAGCTTATATGAGGGCCCTGACAACATATATAGTAGAAGACTGCTGAGTCTGTCCTCATTGATAGAAGATTCATTTAACCCTCTAGAGACTTGAGGCCCCAGGGAGTGGGGAGTACTTGTAGGGGGGAAGCGGGTTAAGATGGTGAGGAGATCCTCAAGAAGGTAGGGAGGAGGAATAAGATGAGGACTTCAGGAGGGCGACAGGAGGGGGATAAGGACTGTACTTTATCTTCTCCAACTAGTGATTATGTCTATCTCACAGAACTAATAGGCTTAAATGCCTCATTTTCTAAAAGCATCAAAAAGCCCATAATAATGTAGATAATATCATTATTATTACTGTTAGATACTTCTCTTTTAAGTATCACATAATCCACAGAAGTTTATATGTTTACTTATGAATTTGATGCTACATGAAACAAAGATATACATATGTGCTGAGAAGGTTTATGTTAACTTTAAACAATATATACACATCCAAGCAGAGGAAACATCAATTGGAAAAATGCCTCCATAAGATTGGGCTTTAGGGTAGTGGAATTTTTCTTGTATTCAAATTGATTGGAGGGTACCATGTTCAAAATAATGGATTGGTTTAGCAACCTGTGAGTATCTAGTGAAGAGGACCCAAATCCAATGTGTGTTATCCTTTCATCTGGAGCCATTGCATCTTTTGCTCAGCATGCTACAGCTTGTACCTCTAGATTTTGACCTGACTTCCTTCTATGGTTAGACTTTCAATCAAGAACTATAATGTGGACATGTAAGCTAATAAAATCTTCCCTTTTCAACATACTTTTCATCATGGTGTTTTATCACAGCAAAAGTAATCCTAACTAAACAAAACACATACACACAACACACACACACACACAACACACCCAGCACACTTACATATGTAAACAAATAATTTATTTGATATATTTAAATCATAATTTTTAAATTAAAGTGTTTTCCTTATAAATTGCATAATCGTTGTATCACAGTGGCTTTTAAAATGCTGTCTAATCCAAAGGAAAATTAGCATAATAAATCACTTCTTCCAAAATGCCATGCCATCTCACTTGTATTTGTGGTGCCTTTTTGTTCAATTAATTGGTCTTTTCTTAGGTATGAGCATCCACACAATGGTAGCAACTTTTTTGAATTCAGTTCCAGAGAATCTGAAATCAACTTCTGGCCTCCAAAAGCATTGAGCTCTATGATGTAGGGTTAAAAACACATACACATATAATCAAGTTAAAAAGAAAACCTTAATCTCAGTGTCAGTGGCTGCTTTTATTATGATTCCCTCCAAAACTATTTAATGCTGCTTCTAGTATCATCCATATACACTTAAAAGACTGCTTTTGTCAATAAATTTAAGAAGAGTTTCATTCTACTTCTTCATCTTCATTTATTAATTTTAAGATTTACTCTATTGACGTAATCATTTTGTGAACATACTGTGTCTCTAAGGAATTCTTTTTCATCACTAGAGAAGACAAGGTAATCAATAAACAATGCAAAAGGATATTTTCTTGAATTATTTTGATAAATTTAACACTGGTACAATTGTGTTCTTTTCTTGGAAAGCTTTCTTTGTGATATCACCAGCTTGAAAATAACAGGTATATGCCCCCAGGTGCAGCTTCCTATGTGAACAGTCTATTACATCTGTGGTAGAGAAAAACCAAACTGTCTGTAAGGGTAAAAACAGTATATGACAGTATTTCTTATTTGATGCTGGTGTTTAAGTCATTCAAAATGCAAATGTTTCTTTCTTTTACTTTTAAAATTTATTATTGAGATTATGATATAGGTAGAAATTTTTTTTAATTTACTCTTTTTTTAATTGGATATTTTATTTATTTACATCTCAGATGTTATCTCCTTTCACCATCCCACCCCCCGAACCCCCTATCCCATCCCCTCTCCTCCTGCTTCTATGACCGTGTGCCACCACCCACCCACTCACTCCCACCTCCCTGCCCTCGAATTACCCCACATTGGGGCATCTAGCCTTTTCTGGACCAAGAACCTCCTCTCCCACCGTGCCTGACAAGGCCATCCTCCCCTACATATACAACTGGAGCCATGGGTCCCTCCATGTGTGTTCCCAGGCTGGGATTAGGCCCGACTTGGTTAGTTGGTATTGTTGCTGTCCCCACGGGGCCGCAAACCCCTTGAGCACCTTCTGTCTTCTCTCTAACTCTTCCATTGGAAACCCCGTGATCAGTTCAATAGTTAACTGTGAGTGTCCTGTTTTCTATCTCTAAACATGCTCACATATTACTTTTCTTACTCCAAAAGGCTTGAAACATACATCTTTGCATCCTTCTTCAGGTGTGTTTAGAGAACAATATTCCTAGGACTTCATGCTTGTAATTTCTCTGACATATCTAGGTGATTCCTTCTCATTACAGATACCATGTTTCTATCACTTAACTATCTATCTATTTATCTATCCATCATCTATCTATCTATATATGTATATATAAAAATCTATATCTATATATGTATGTATGTATACATATATGAAAAGAGCAAGAGACCATGAACTTGAGAGAGTGAGATAGAGACAGAGAGTAAGAGAGTACATGAAGACATAAGAGGTGTGGAGGGAGACAGAACAAAGAAAAGGATTATATAATTATAAAATAAAAATTGATTAAAATAAATGCTGAGAAATTAAAACCGAATGAATGTAGCAAGATGCCAGAAAGTCTGTGAACTGAGTCAATGTGTGTATGACTTGACTATCACACAAAGTGGCTCAAGAAGCCATTGTGTACATTTGTTAAATTAAGGACTAAGAATAATGGCGATTGGAAGATGTACTGTTATTCTGCTCTTGTGAGTGTAGCTTCCCTGTCATTTCTAAGAGACAAAATCTTACAAAAGACTTTCTCTTTGATTTTACAATATATCCACCCCATTCATCCACTATGTTGGTTGACCCTTAGGCACAGGAGTTGTGTTATAAATGTATCCACTGTGGCTTCTAGTTCATATCTTACGAGCTCTTAAGAATGTCACAAACACCCCAATTCCTGAACAGGCCTTTTCTTGTAGCTACCAGTAAATCTGTAAAAAGTAGAATAAAAAAAAATCCAACCCCCTTCTTAAAACCTTCTCATCCTATTACCTGGATACAGACAAACATTACCTCTTCATTTTAAATGCGTCAATGCTAACTCTATTGCCATAATAAAAATTTAATGGGCGCAGCCTCAGTTCACTATCTTTGGTCAGAAAAACAATGAGTCCAGTAGCAAAAAGTTATACACTAATGAATTCACTGATGTCTTTTCCTTTAAACTTACCACATGCCTTTTTCTATTGCACCTTTACCTATCTTTGTCTTCCCACCAATTGTACTGAGACTTACACTCTAAGTGCAGAAAAATCTATCAATAGCCAAAATTTTCTAGTTGCCTTTATTGACCACTCAGGTAAAAGGGAAATTTTATTATCTCCTTTATTAACTCTTTTCTCCCTATGGTCTTGGTGATGAGATCATTTTCAGGCAACCTGAAACAACCCAGATGTCCTTCATCTGACAATTTGTGAATTTTTACAATCGAATATTACTCAAAGGATTTTTTAAAGACATCATGAAATTTATAGGGAAATAGAAAAAGAAATCTTTAAAACAGCAACTCAGACCCAGAAAAACAAGCATAGTGTATATTCACTTATAAGTAATATTAGCTGTTAAGTACAGAATAGTCATGCTAAATCCATAGACCCAGGGAAGCTATGTGACAAGAAGGGCTCTAGAAAGGATACATGGGTCTCCCTAGGAAGGAGAAATCAAATAGATTTTGTAGGTAGATTGGGGGTGGGTGGGAATGGGAACAGGAGTGATCAGGAAAATGTACAGAGTGAGATGACAAGAATAGGTGGGCCTTTGAGGACCAAGTAGAAGCCAAGGGCAGTGGAAACTTCCTAGAACCTATTAGGGTAACTCTAGCAAGAACTTCTAGTAAAAAAGGATATAGAGCCTGAACTGGCCATCTGCTGTAGCTCCTAGTGATGGGACTGGAACACTAGCTCATCCATAAATCCTTTGACCCACATTTGTCCTGCCTGCAAGGTATTCTGGTGTAATGGTGGCTCAGCACTTGTGGGAGTGACTAACCAATGACTAATCTAACTTGAGGCCCAAAATATGAGATACAGCCATGCCATAAATTGCCTGCATGACCAGCAACTGGAAGCTGGATGACTCAGACACCAAGGGTAGAACCAAACCAGACTGGGAAAAAATGTCAGCTAAAGGATCTTTAATGGTAGTATGCTATTCTCTATTCTTTTATACTCATAGATAGGTCCTAGACTAATTGCAATGAGATAGGCTTCCTCCAGAACCTGATGGAAGCAGATACAGAGCACTACACCCAAACATTAGGAAGATCTCAAGGAACTCCACAGAAGAGGGAAGGGAAGGATTATAGGATCCAGAGCAGTCAATGATAGCAAGAGAACATGACCCACAAAATCAACTAAGCAGGACTCATAGGGGCTCACAAAGAATGAAGCAGCAACCATTGAGACGTCAAGGGTATGCAGTAAGTCTTTTGCAAACCTGCTGTGGTTGTTCAGCCTGGGATTTCTGTGGAACTTTTAACAGTGGAGTGTCTGTGATGTTTTGGTTTGCTATTGGGACTCTTCATCTCTTAGTGAGTTTCCTTGCTCAGTCTTGATATGAAGTCTTGTGCCTAGTCTTATTTCATCTTCTTGTGTTGTATTCAATTCTTGTCACTAGGAGCCTTTCTATTTTCTGAAGGGAAACAGAGGAGCAGTAAATCTGATGAGAGAGGAGTGAAAAGGGCAACTAAAGGAATGGAGAGAAGGGAGTCCGGGGAATCTGGGAGATGTGGAGGGAGGGGAGACTGGTGTGGGGATGTATTATATGAGGTAAGAATAAATAAAAATAAAATAATAAATTAAAAAATTCACTGAATACCAACAGACAAGCTAATGTGCTAAGATGGAATGAGGAAGTTCAAAGAACCTTAAACCTAGACAAAAATTAAAAACAAATGAACAAAAACTAAGAAATGATGAAATAGGAAAAATAGAACACTCTTCTACAAGTAATAGGACCTTGTTTGGTTATAGTGTGCAGCTATCCCTGAGATCATATGTATACAAATATATTTGTGTATCATATACACATGTGTATATATACATATATACATACACACATACATACACACACACACACACATACACATATATATAATTTATGAATCCATATTTCTTGTTTTCAAAATCAAACAGAAAGTAATAAAAATATACTTTGGGGACAGAGAAGCTTCATAAATTCATAAACTGGGTTTCAGATGAAAACCTTAGAATACCATTGCCCTTTTAGATACTAAGCAAGAAGACTGTAAACAAGACAGGAACATCACCCAGCTCTGAGTCAGTGGATACCCCAGAGAGCTTGACAGCGTGATACTTTCCTTATCCAGTTGTTCTGTAATTCCTATTTCACAGTCTACAGTACAGCTTTTGTAACTTGTCATGTAGCCTTGGCATTTACTAATGAAAGCAAGTGCAGTACATGCCCCCAACTCAAAAATCTTTAAGATTATATACCTTTCTTTCTGGGAGCCTAAAACTCTGTTTTAGGATTGCACTGGACAGTTGGATCTATTAAAGACTATACACCCAAAACACAGCTCTATCTTCACTTCTCTATTGAACTTCATCTCCTCTCTCTCCTAAAAATTTAAAAAAAAAAATAAAAACTAATGGCATGTAGTATAAATCCACTATTTTTGTAAATTTACTTTACTATACTTAATCTTAAGATAGTCACTTCACATTCACTATTTCAAGTGTAATGTACAGGTACACAGATTTGAAGCAAACTTTTGCTGTTTTTTTTTTTACCCTAAATGAGTTACTATTAGTCACTTATTTTTCCACTACCACTTTCTGCAGTGATCACTCAGTACCAGATTGTACAGTTTTAAGTATTTTAGCTATGTTTGGACTTGGTAGTATTTGTCCTGTGGCTGATTCCTATAATTTCCTGCAATGTTTTTCAGTTTCATGGTACTACTGGATAATGCACACAGTATGTGCACTGTGTCCAATCATTCATCAATGACTATTGTTTCAACTTTTTAGTTATTTAGCATACTGCTACAGGGAATATCCGAATGCTAATATCTCCTTGAGAGCAAAATGGTAATATTTTAAATTACAACCCAGAAGTAAGTTTGCTAATTCCTTTATTTAATATATAATTCAAACATATATACAAATTCTCCCTCTTAATTAATGAACAACCTTCAAGCAAATCAGTATGCATGACAATGCTTTAGGGATACTCAACAAATAGCTTACAATTCCACAGGGATTATTTCTAAAATTCAAATATAATTCATGCCACAGAATGCAATAAAAGAAGCACATGGGAAAATGAAGAGAAATGTTTTCTTACAGGTAAGAAGGCTCTCACATTGTCCCATGCCATCATAATCACTCCGTTCTGGTTTTGCCATATAATATAGGAGACTATTTCTGGATTCTTTTCTGTGACTCTTTCAACCATCATATCTGAGTAACAGTAGTGACAGGCACTCTCCCTTCCTCATAATTTCTCTATTGGTTAGAGATTACATGTTCATATGTATATTTGCAACCTAAATTGATTGCAAGTATTTACTTAGAAAATGTGTTTTACATATGTTTACTTTACAGTTAATACATTGTAAAATAAGAGCGAAGTGAAACACAAGTAAAGGAACTCTACAATTCTTAATTCAGAAATGAAAAATATGAGTAAATTATTTCATATGCTTCTAAATACTAAGGTTTTTAGAGTGTCAAACTCTTCTGAGATGCTTTTTAGCATGTTAATCTGTAAGATTTATTATCTGTTTTAAGGCAAAAGTTAGCTGTCATGTCTTATCAACTGTGTATATGTGTACGTGAAATGGCATTAGAGACCACATTTTTTAGGTAGAATAAATTGTCATTTAACAGGGCAATCTGATGGAAATATTCCATGGTAAGTATTAGCATAGCAAAGATTCAGTGATAGTATTGCTGGGTTACAAAACAATGAGTCTTGTTACACTGAACTAAAAAAAAAAATGCAAAAACCACGTTTGTCATTACAATTACTGAATACATTATCTAATGTTTTAACCTGATATATTTTAAATTCATTACTAGAAATATATTTCACTGGGACAACACTGGGGTAACCACTGTAAACACATTGAGATTAAGTGAGTGTAATTTACATGTAATATGCTTCACAGATATGTGCATATATAGGAAAATGGTATGATTCATTTAGATATTGAATTATCTTGTTTAATTTTTTCATGGCATGAATGATGTAGAGAGAGGAAGAATTTGCATGTGTTATGACCTACTGAACTCATCTTCATTTAACCATCATTTTACTATTGTCAAATAAAATATATGTTTGCAAAGCAAAATATTTATTAAGAATATTCACATATTCAGCTGTACCACCTGTAAGTATAAGACATTTAGAGACTTTTATGTTTTTTTGTTTGTTTGGCTGGGTTTGTTTTGTTTTGTTTTTTGTTTTTTTTTATTTTGTTTTTATTTTGTTTGTTTGTTTTCTTTCATTTGACACAAGGTCTCCTAGAACTCAGGCTGGCTTCAGACTTGCTTGATAGTTGATTATGTCTTTGAGCTTCTGATTCTTCCTGTTAATTATAGGAATGTACATATTTTAGAAAATACCGGGAAACTAACCCAGGTATTGGTGAATGATACTGAGCTATATCTCATCACATACTCTTTTTAACATGGCCAGTTATGGGAATGTTGTGATGATGCAGCAGCTAAGAGTACTTACTGCTCTTACAGAATGTTGGATTGATATTTACATCCTTATATCTCTCTTTTATTCTAATATATACATATACTTATATATATTTAGAATCTATGATATATATATATATATATATATCAGTAATTTGCATCTATTATTTAATCTATGTCACAGTATTTACTAGTGAATGCAAAGGTTGTTGATATAATCAGTTTGGAGCTAGAAGTTTTATAGAATAGGTCATGTACAAGCTTTCTTATCTTAACAAGTCATTCTATACTTCATTTCATCTCCAAGTTAAGCTACTGAACTATGTTTTATATCAGTGAAATCACATTGGATGAAAACCATAATCTACTATTTTGATATATAACTTTGAATATATCATATATATATGTGTGTGTGTGTGTGTGTGTGTGTGGTGTCTGTTTATTTTTAGGTAATTTCAATATATCATGTGTATGACAATATTGCATTATATGAGTCACCTTATTTTGACACTGAATGACATAAAAATTGATTTAACTGTTCCTACCCAGAATAAATTTAGTAATATGACTGCATGGAGAAACAGAACCTCACAGTCATGAATGATTTCATCCTGATGGGCATCACTGATCGCCCCGAGCTGCAGGCTCCATTGTTTGGACTGTTCCTTATCATCTCTCTGATCTCATTAATGGGAAATATGGGCATGATCATACTCACAATAGTGGATTCTCGACTGCAAACACCCATGTACTTCTTTCTCAAACACTTGGCTGTCACTGATCTTGGTTATTCTACAGCTGTAGGACCTAAAATGTTAGAAAATTTTGTTTTGAATCAAAATACGATATCCTATTATCTTTGTGCTATACAGCTAGCTTGCTTTCTTCTGTTCATTACTTGTGAACTTTTTATTCTGTCTGCCATGTCCTATGACCGCTATGTGGCCATCTGTAACCCACTGCTCTATACTGCCATCATGTCACAGAAGAAATGTTGGCTACTGGTGGTAATTGCATATCTTTATGGTTTGTTTCTGTCTCTTATAATTACTTTAAAGATGTTCAGGCTGTCATTCTGCAGCTACAAAGTAATCAATCATTTTTTCTGTGACTGCATCACTTTGATACCTTTGCTCTGTTCAAACACTCATGAAATTCAGTTGATAATTTTAATATTTGCCATTTTTGATTTGATTTCTTCTCTTCTGATTGTTCTTGTGTCCTACTTCCTCATCCTCATCGCCATTGTGAGGATAAACTCTACTTCAGGCAGGCGCAAGGCTTTTGCAACTTGTGGATCACACCTGACAGTGGTCATCGTCTTCTATGGGACTTTGATATCTTTGTATTTGCAGCCTAATTATAGTCACTCTTTTGACACTGACAAGTTGGCATCCATCTTTTATACCATGATTATCCCCATGTTGAATCCTTGATCTATAGCTTGAGGAACAAGGATGTGAAAAATGCTGGACAGAGGATATGGAAGAAGATGTGCAAGATTTGAGGCACTATTTCATGGAAGGTGTCCTGGATTCAGTAAAAGTGAGAAAAGGACCTGAGCACTAACAGTAATCACTGTTGCCACTTGACTGGATATTCTGTGACCACCACTTTCATTCTCTGCTCCTGCTGGCAAGACTCCTTCACACTATGATACACTGTATCCCTGGCTACTGGAACTATAATCTGAAATAATTTATTTCTTTCTAATTTGCATTTCTCATAGTACTTTGTCAAGAATCAGAAACATGTAAAAACAGTGGAATATTCAACTTTCTATTTAGAAGGAGACAAGAAAATCCACACATTTAAATTCCTTTATGTAGTAGGCATAAGGCTTTCAACTTCTGTGACTTACACAGCCTTCAGGAATCTTCATTTCCTCTCATGTATGTCTAAAAAATAAACCCCATCAAGAAAATCCTAGAACTGTATAAAAAGATGCAGTTTGAATTCTGCAGAGTGTATTTTGAGAAATGAGTATTTATATTATAAAAATAAAGATTTTTCAAAAAAAAAAAGCAAATATAGTATGATTCATTCATGACAGAAAATTTTCTATGGTACAATATTTTTTAGATATTTGGAAAACAAAATAAAGGTATATCTTTTTATAAAGTGACTCATCCATAATTACAACCAGCTTACAATGGAAATGTCCTTAAATGAAGCACAGGTAAAGTTTTAAAAATCTTGTCCAATTATGATCATGGACAAAATATTTTCTGATGACCTGATATATTAAAGTGACAGACACAGGAAGAATTGATGATAGTAATATATAATATTGAACAAATGAAAAGATTAACATTTTAAACCTTGAGGAAAGTTCCTTTACTATACAAGTTACAGTATTAATAAATTTGTGTATTGATTTCCCCTAAAGTTAATATAGCCGACTTCAGAAAATACCATGATGATGAACTATATGAAATTACCTTTTTTTGAAGTTCGATAATATTAAGCATTTAGTTACTTTATATTGGAGAATAAAAAAGTGAGTTTGATGTCATATTAAAGTCCTGATAAGAGAAAATTACCTGCATATAGTTCTTTAATATAGTCAGTAATTGATGTAATATCAAGATTTTTTAACTTGCAATTAAATTAAATCCATATATAGTCTGATGATATATATCTTGTATAAATCTTGCAATTGCTTTAGTTGCTTTTAAAATTTTGAGAATATACAAGCATTTTGATATTTTCAGAAGTACATGAACTTTTGACCCTTATGTTCGAGCCAATTATGGATAAATCCCACTTGGGTTTCCCATAGTGCTGATACAATTGCCACGTAATACCTCATAAAATTAGAAGACAGCATCATCCTCTGTTAGTGTAGGCTCATATATACCTTGTAAGAGTATAGTGAATTCTACCCAAATTGAAGCCTTACATTTTATTTTTATATGTGGAAGAGATCTTTCATATTGTGAAGATGTACAAAATCCATGGAACTATTAAAAATATTGAAGATGTTATCATCCACTCACCAAAAAACTATCTCCTAAGTATTTAACTAGAGTACCTTATATCAAAAACCTAAAAGTGTTCTTGTCTGGGAAAGAATTCAGTCTCATGCTGTATTTGTTACACTGCTGTGAACCACAAACTCAAATGCTTCTATTGTCACCTGATTCTGAGTACCTGAAAGAAAACAAATAATCCCATTAAAAAATGTAAATAGCTATAGCCTACTCATAAATTTATTCAGAATCAGGTTTCAGCAACTCTACATTCTGCCTTTAAGAATACCTCTCTGTTTCTTGCCCTCTTGTTCTTTTGCTCTTCCCTTTAGCTTCTGCTCTGTTTCCTTGTCCTTTCTCCATTCCCTCCCCCTTCCCTCTATGTGCTCATGGTCTGCATCAACTCTTCTCTTCTCTTCTCTTCCTTCTCTTCTCTTCTCTTCTCTTCCTCTTCTCTTCTCTTCCTTCTCTTCTTCTTCTTCTCTCTCTCTCTCTCTCTCTCTCTCTCTCTCTCTCTCTCTCCTGCCTTTCTCTTCCTCTGCTGCTCTACTACCCTCCTAACTCCCCTTTCCATGCCCTGAATAAACTTTATTCTATATGAAAGAAAAAAAAAGAACACCTCCCTGATGACAACAAGATTGCACATTTATCACATCTTATTTTGGAACACAGTGGTTCTAACTATAACCTTGTCAAGTCTGCTTTTAGAGCAGTGGACTACTTCTCCCTGGAAAAAACTAATCCATATATGTATGCTATAAGCACCAAAGAAGCAATTATTTTACTTTGCTGTTTTATTTTGTTTATTTTACTTTTATTTTTATGTTTTTTTGATTTTTAAGAAATGAAGCCTTCAAAATTGTCACTACAAATAACCAATCACAGAAGTATGTTCTTCCATGAAGAGAACAATTTCTCCTACTTTCAGTATTCTTTAGCTGCCAGGAGTTTGTTATGTAGTATCAAGACATTGTGAGCTTTTCTCACTAACTTTATCATATTTGTTGGTGTTACTTTTCTTCAGCTCTTGTTTAGTCATCTATGTTGTTGAGATTGTATACATGCCATGTGTTTTGGATATTACTAGGACAAGCACAATCTCACAGCACACTCCCTGATCCTGTGGCTTTTACAATCCTCTGCTTAACTATTGTAAATATTATATCAGTCATAGATATGAAATACACACAAACACACACACAATCATCACACACACACACACACACACACACACAACACACAATATATAAATGCTTCCCCTTGGGACTGGGATTCAAAATTTGTGGCTTAATAAAAGTCAGTAACTATGTGGGACTTCGTAAGGGTATCCTGGTTCTTGGCTGGGCATGGCCTAGAACCCCAAGACTCCAAGGGAGAAACGGCAGGAGTTCGGCCACGTCCCCAGAACTCAGGGTCCTAACAAGCAGTCCAATCTCCATAGACCTACATTGTTCAGTCAGTAGGCCATTACAGCCCCTCCCAAAGTGCACAGGTAGAGGGTGTAACTACAGGCCTCAGGCCCTAGAGATTTACATACTAATGAAGGTCAGAGGGTGGAGCCAATTAAGCATTGCCCCAGAACCTCCCCTTTCTCCCTCCCTACTTACTCAGGTCTGCCCTGAGTTTGGGGGTACATCCAGATCCATCTACCATCCGCCATGACAATAAAGCCTTTTGGAACCAAGGACTTCCTTGTGTCCACCGCACAGGTCCCGGGCCCCTGGCCACTGTGGCCGGGGCCTGCTCAGCTGCGGGGGGGGGGGGTGCTTTTCCACATAACTACTGTATTTTTTTTTTTTTTGAACACTTTGGATTTCAAATAAAGTGTTGCTTATGAGGCCTGGATCCCAATAGCCCTGGCTTTTGGAATTTCAGTCCTACCTTGTTTTGGCACTTTTCCCTTCTGCACAATGAGGTTTTTTTTTTTTTTTTTTTGGTTGTTGTTGTTGTTGTTGTTTACTGATATATAAATTATCCCCATTTGTTTGAAACATATTAACAAATTGCATTTCAAATGGAATCAAACACTACAAAACATAGAATTATCTTTGCCTGAAACTTATATTTGTCTCTTTTATAAGTATGTATGTTTGCTCACATGAGTTAATGTGTACTACACAAGTGGAAGATTCCAGAGAGGTGAGAGGAGGTCACCAGACCTCCTGGATCTGTAGTTACATGTTGTGTGCTATGTGAGTCCTTGCAAGAGCAATCAATGCTGCAAAACACTTCTGATTCATCTCTCTTGATCCTATTTTCAAAATTTCTGAAGAATATTTGATATAAGGTAGTAAAACATAGGTGAACTTTCATGGAAAACTGTTAGTTTCTAAATCTAGAAGTATATAAAGCTGTATTATAGATTAGTATTATAACAGGAGTTTATATTTGATTTGCAGTGAAAATGCAAAATATCAACCATACCATAAAGGGGAAAAAAGAAAAGATAGTCTTCATGCTTTATAGTTGCTAACAGTGGAAACCTAGAAAAATATTCCACATAGAAGAATATCACACAGAAAATTAACTAAAATTCAGGGATGAATCAGATGCAGAGAACATGGATAAAAAATAACTAACAAGATTATTTCATGGAAAACCAGAATAATCAGGATAATGACTATCTCAATGGGCCCCACAAATTAAACAAATCAAAGTTGACTTTTATGTATCAGAAACAACAACAATAGCCAGGAGAGTAGAATGTCATAGAAGACATGACTTATTTTCTTGGATCCATAGAAAACACAAACTCTGCGATAAGCTTACAAATACAGAAGTTTGTTGTAAATCCTGCATCCAAAACTAACAAAGAGAGGCATATGTGATGCAAATGAGGGATCTGAGTGAATTTGGTTTTGTACAGGAAATTAAGCAGCATGAAGGGGTAAGAGATGCAGAATAGCAGGTATAAAAAAATGACAAAACACTGAGAAAATAATATATCAGTCTGTGGAGCTGAGAGTTTCCAATGACCTATACAATGGGTCTAAGTTTCCAATATAGTGGAAAGTTAGTGAGAAATGCAAAAACAAGATGGCTAAATGCTCACAGTCCTCTGTAAATCACATTTATATAAACATAACATAAAGTTAGATTCTTCTGCTGTGTCTTCCATGCTTTTCTGTCTGGCAACAATTGGTGTCTGGTGACAACATGATCATTTCAGTCTTTATTTGATAGAGTATCCCCAATTGTTCACACAACTTTGTCTTAGAAAGATAGTGACACAAAACTTTGACCCACATATGTTCATGCTGCAGTCTAAATCAAATTAAGAAACTACATATTCCACTTGTTGGTAAATTTAAGAACCTACCTAATGACCTATTACAATTCATTTTCTCTTAAAATTTCAAAGATCTGTAAATTTAAGGTTATTAAGTTCACAATGTAATAATGGAAAGTATACCTAAAGAATTTTATATTTTTATCAATTAACATTGATTAGAACATATTTTAGAGTGATTAAATATGAGTAAATAAAAATCATGATTGCAGAATAAAAATGAGCATAGATATGTCAAAAGTTAAAATGCCTCTGTATCAGAAAATGTGGTGCTAAGCTATATTTGGCATCATCATAACAAATTTCAAATAAAATGGAATTGCCCCCTCTCTGAACAGCACCATTTTCAATTGAACAAGAATGAATATCAACACTATGAAAGTAAATTGTCAAAAAACTGGTGGGGTATTTTTTTTTCTTTTGTACTTACTTGGTAATTTTTGTCTTACTTTAAAAGTTATTGCATAATAATTTTTAAATTTAACTTCAGAAAATTTTCACATTTCTACTTTCACTCCAAATTTTTCATTTATTTGTTATTTTTAACATCTTGAAATAATTTAATTAATTTATTTTCTTTGTTTTTCTCCTCATTTTTCTCTTACACTCTTTTTTTTGAAGCTGAAAGAGAAGTACTTTAATATAGATGCTACACAAATCACAGTACAAATGCATGCTTGTGAGTTCCTCTCTGTGCTATGTCATTACTATATTTTCACATACACATTTCACAGAAAACTGTACAGTGTGTTTAGCTGAAAGAAAAGAACTTTTACATAGATGCTACACAAATGACAGTACAACGTGAATTCCTGCATGTTCCTCTCAGTACTAATAACTGGAAGAGTGTTTCTTTTACTGGTCCCATGTACAGCTAACTTTAAACATCTTAGGTGTAAAATTCTGTTTTTAAGATGACAACAGTAATATTTTTCACATTAGTCTTCACTTCAAAACATCATGTTCAAAACCATTATGTTCTTATTTAATTGATTTACTTTAGTACATGGCACTATATGCAATTACTTTCATGTATTTCCATATACACATTTCACAGAAAACTGTACAGTGCAGTATAGCTGAAAGATAACTACTTTAATATAGACACTACACAAATCACAGTACAATGTGCATCCTGTGTGTTCCTTTCTGTGTTAACAATCCAGAAAAATGTTTCTGGGGTAGAAACTGTGAAAGGGGATAATATTTGAAATGCAAATGAGAAAAATATTCAATAAAATTAATTAATTAATTAATTAACAAAAGGATGTTTAAAGCTAACTGTACAATAGAAAAACTAAAAAAACACTCTTCTGGTTCTAAATAACACAACACACACACACACACACACACACCACACACACATAACATATATATAAACCTACTTTTATTCTTTAAATTTTGGGCCTCCTTTTTTATATTGTTGTGACAAAATGATGTATGTACATGCTAAATTTCTTTATATATAACCATTTGTGCTCCATAAATATATGTATAAATGCATAATTTCTAAATTATAGCATTGGAAAACCACTTATAATTTAAATTATGTTTCAGCATGAGGGTTTTATTGGAAAAAAATTGTTTTTATCTTGTGCTTCCTGCTTGAGATTTCTAATGCTTGTGTTATTTGTGCTGTTTGGACCATTGGTATTTAGCATTTCCCTGCGCTTTGCATTTAGGCAATACGTGTTTTGAGACCTTAAATTGGGAAAATTGTTTGAAAGACTTTATGGGTATAATCTCCAGAATACGGAGATACAAACTCCGTTTAAACATCTATCTCCTGTTTTAAATTCCTCTCCAGTTTCTACCAAAGTTTCGTGTTTAGTACAGGGAAGTTTGAATGTATACAATTGGATGAACTAATCTGATTTGACTGAATGTTGTTTTTTTTTTTTTTTTTTTTTTTTTTTTTTTTTTTTCCATCTTTACTAAAGAATTTGTTTTGTTTTGTATTCTATAGTAAAGAAGAAATTTGTTTGTTGATATTGCTTTTTAAGTAAACTGAAGTTGTAATCTTACATATTAAATTTGCTAGTACTTTAGTAATTTGTTCACGTTAATTATTTCCATACAATTAATTTCTTCCGTCATATTTTTTTTTTTTTTCTTTATTTTTTAGAGACAAGTTAATAGTAGGTATTTGTTTTCTTCCAGTTTGTTTTTTTTTGACTAGTCTTTAGGAGTTTGTTATTCAGTTGTTGGTACCTTAAATGTCCTTAGAATCATTGGTATGTAGAATGAAGGTTCCTTTCTACTCAGGAAACTTGAATGGTTGCCTTCTGCTCTCTGAATATCCTCAGGCTTATTGTAGCTCTTTGTTAAGGGTTTCTATGGGCTCTTTACTTCGAGAACATTATCTGCCCAGGGAAGAAAATTTTTTTCAAAAATACACAGAATTTTGTTTTTTTTATTAGTAAATTTGTTATATTTGTATTTTGCAAATTTTGATAAAGATGTACACCCCTTTAAATTGTATTTAGCATTTTCCCCCCAACTCCCAAAGGCCTCCCATTTTTTCCCCTTTACCCTTTCAAATCACTTGTATCCTGATAGATACCCTTGAACCTCTTTAACCTTCTTTGACATTTCCTCCCTTAAGCCCTCTAAGAAGGACCCCTTTTCATATTTCCCTGAGAAGAACACTTTCCCTGTTATTCTTTAACTTCCCAATACCCCTTTTCTGGACAGTCCGTTTTATTCTATGATTTTCTGCAGTTTCTCCAGGATTAAACCATATCTGAAGAATGGGCAGGAGGATTCAGTCAAACAAAAATGGGACATTTGATTTTCAAGGTGGTGGGCTATACATTCAACATATAATCCTTTTTACATTCTTTCCATTACCTACAGGTTCATGACTTAGTTTTAATTCACGTAATAGTTATCATAGTGATAGATACCATAATTTTATTATCCATTCATTTGTAAAAGACTTTACCCTGTTTCATTTACTAGTTTATGAGCAAAGTGTAACCCAACATAGAAAGAAATAAAATTTTGGAGTGAGATATTAGTTTTTCAGAAATGCCTAGAGGTTGTAGTTGGGTCCTATGGAGATTATATTTTTGACAACTCTCCAAAGGGTTTGTAATATTTTTTTATTTGGTGTACTAGTTTGCCATTCACCAACAGTGAATGAAATTACATTTCCCCGTACCCTTTAAACCTATGATATTGGTTTTCCATTGATTTTTTTTCAACTGTTGGATAAAATTCAAAATTTAACAGTTTTGTTTTTTCATTTTAAATTTTCATTCATTTAAGTTTTTTTTTGTGTTAATGTTG
>JAJTUV010004451.1:0-20304 GCA_021653895.1 Mastomys natalensis
GGGATGAAAAACACACTTATCGTGAGCAAAGGAACATAACTAGAATATAGTTAGAAATTATACTAAGTTTAAATATTGGTAGTATTTTCTTCCTAAGTCTTTTTCCTTCTAATCATGAGTAGTTAGCTAGATATCTACCACTCGCATGAATTTCTTTTCTATTGAGGACCTTTAGTCTATTTTTATAACTTTGATTGCCCGCAAAACATAAAAACAAAATTACACCTTTTGAGCAAAATATCTGAGTGTTGGTAATTGACCGGATTCACAAGCTTTACATCTGTGTAGAAACTATCGTTACTTTTCAATCTTGGTAGTTAGTAGCACCTTCAATAGAGCAGTTTTAAGAAAGAAGCTTACAGGTCACTCTTGGCTTGATTCTTCTAAGTTGTTATTGTTCAAAAAATTTGAAGTGTCAGAAAGTCAATCAAGGACAACAAAACATTAAAAAACAACCAAAAATAAATATAAATATTAAATAATATATATATATATATATAAAACAATGTGCAACTTTTATACAATATCTGTATATTTTCATGTATACTATATATTTTGGTATATTTAACATAAAAAATATTATATATATTATATGCACAAAATTATATATATATATTTGTGTGGTGTGTGTGTGTGTGTGTGTGTGTGTGAGAGAGAGAGAGAGAGAGAGAGAGAAGAGAAGAGAGAGAGAATGAAAGTAGGTGGAGTGGAACTCAGTGTTTAAATCAGGCTGGAGTGGAACTCAGAGATTTACCTGTTTCTGATCACCAACACTGAGATAAAAGTCTACTTAATATTATTTTGAAATCATTTTGAGTATCTTGATCATAATTCAAAAGGAGGTTCCTTGAATATATTTTCTTTTTAAATCAAGATTTTCTATGATTTTGGAGGTAGCAGGGGGAGGCATAATCACCCCAAACAATGTAGTTTAATGCAATCTTTATAGAATACTTTATAGTTAACATAATTCTTTAATGAACCATTTTTAACCAAATTTTCTTCTTTCTTTCCACTTCATATTTCTGTGTCAGATTCTGATGAGAGGTAAGAAGGGCATGGAGATTCTTTAACGTTTAACAATGTGATTGTGTGTTAATCCAGAAATATATCTAGCTTTATTAACTCATTAATTTCTTATTCTGCTTCTACTTTAGCGACTACCATAGTGGCTTCTTGGAGTAGACCAAACATGTTCAAGGCAAAATTAACTAACATCAAGAACGAAAAGATAAGAATAGTCCCAAACCTGTGTTTGTGTGTGTGTCTCTGTGTATGTGTGTGTGTGTGTGTGTGTGGTGTGGTGTGTGTGTGTGTGTATAACTGCCTTAAGAGAGGTGTAAGGTAGGTTATATGTAGAATGAAGATGAAGTGTTAGGGAAGTATAAGTATAACTAGGAAAAAGCCAGTTTTTATCTATCCTAAGATGGCAGCTAATCAAGGATTTTCTTGAGATATAACAGTGATCATGGATAAGTGAGATGGATTGTGGGTAAAACTGTTTTCCATGCAAGCAAGAAGACAAGAAGAGTTTTGGAGCAGTATCTATATAAAATGGCAGGTACATATGCATTTTAATCTATACTGAACATATTTTTGCAACATCCCAAATTATCCATGAACATTAAAGACACATGGATCTATACATGTGGATAGAATACATGAAACACATAAAAAGTTGAAAGTAAAAATAATCCTAATTTTATAACTAAATCCCTTGATTTTGTTTTTCTAAACAGGAAAACATCTAAAATAGGTAAATGTTCACCATAACAGCTGTGTAGTTAAAAAGAACTTTGGATGAAGAAGAGTGAATATGCTGACAGTATGACTTGGATAAGGACATTAAAGCTGTGGCATGATTGTTTTCCTTCCTTGAGACCCTAGACAATTGAAGAACACATTCATCTCTTACCTCATTGGAAGGAAAGGGGTGATAACATGTCCAAAATTTTGAGAGAAGGAAAAAATGTCAGAGTCTTGAGTTAAGCTACTTATTTTTGTGCTAAAGCATACTGCAAAAGCAGCAAAAGAAAGGAAGGATTAATTTAGACTCACTCTTCAAGGATACAGTCCACCATGGTAGAAAAGGCATGACAGCTCAGATATTAAACAAGTGCTTAATTTCTCTCCAGTCAGGAATAGAGAGGTGAATGCTACAATTCAATTAGTTCTTTTTTCTTCATTTGTACAGTCTAGGACAGAAGTCCAGGGAGTGATGCTACCAACAATAGGCAGAAAATTCTTTCCTCAATAAACACGGTCTGCCAGATGCACTGTCTCATGACCTAAAAATTTAACTTCATTTTAGATATTTTGTTTTATGTATTTTGTAACATAAAGAAGTTCCAAATTGCAGACATTTTTGCCTCATTTTTATAGCAAATAATTTAAGGTCCTGTCATTCACCAAAAATGTAGCTTGTGAGGTTTCATTTAGATTTTCCTTTCTGGTTGCCTCCCTGGCTAACTCGAAAATACATATATATGAGTCATTATAAAACAATATGGCATATGAACATATTTTATGACAGATATGTAGTTATTACCAGGCACAGTACATCTTAGTTATCATTAGGTATTAGGGAAGGAATAAAGGAAGCAGAGTAAGTGGTATGAGTCTATACACAAATCTAGAGAATAACAGTTGAAAAGAAGGAAAAACTTGAGGGAGAATGAAGACAACATACAACAGAGAATTATAATTATGTCAAAGCTTATAGGGAAAATGGAGACAATAATGCAGGGAGGAAGGCTGAGGAAGCTTAAACTGATGAGAATAACTTGTTTATAGAAAAGACATTAAAAATATGTTACAGTCACACCTTTATTTGCCCAAAAATTTTGATTAAAAACTACTTAGAGACACTAAAACCTGATTATGTTCTAGTTCATATGGATGATATATGGTTTAAATCCCTCTTTAAAATTAATTAAAATACCTAATACAATATAAGTAGACATTATATCTCTTGTTTAAAAAATAATGTGAAGAAAAATATTTATTTTAGTATAAGCACAATCTTTGAATCAATGTTGGGATGAGTGACTATATTTGACCAATGGAAGTGTAATATAGTCTACTGAACTTAATGAGTATTCCTGAAGTTAGTCATTTAAAATGAGCCTATAGGGATAGAGCCAAGTATCTTCTCTTCTGTATAGGTGGGACCACTGTAAACCAGGTTAGGGTAATACGGGAGTTATCTGAGCCAAGGTCATCCTGGTTTACAGTGTTCCCACCTATATAGAACAGGAGATATTTGCCATCTCTATATACCCACAATTCTCCTACATTTAAGGATGGCAGCTCACACACCTAGAATCATTATGATAATTTCTCTTCACTAGAAATCACTTCTAAGTGTCTTCTTGTGACACACTTACTTCATGTAGCTGACAGGATAATGGGAATTCTCTGAAGCAGTGAGCACTGAAAGCTGAAGAATATATGAGAAAAGTTTGTACTGCATCACCCTGTATTCCAAGGGGAACTCTGAAGTCTACATGGAAGAAAAAGGTATTCAGAGAAAAATTTGAATGGATTTAGATAACAGTCTAACATGTCAGAATTGAAGAGGCTGAAATAACCAGATGCATTTAAATAAATGTAAGGTGCAAAATGTGGAGCGCTACTTGTCTCAGATATTGTTTTCCTCCTCCTCCTCCTCCTCCTCCTCTTCCTCCTCCCTCCCTTCTCCTTTCTTTTTCTTCCTCTTCTGCTTCCTCTTCCTCCTCTCCTCCTTCTCCTACCCCCGTGTAAGCACAGTGTGTAAATTGTGTAAATGTGCAAGTACATAGATGTAATTTGTGCTTCTCAGTGCCTATGAATATGGTGAAAACAGAGTGAGGGGCCAGAGATCCATACTTGATATATTCTTTGATCTTTCTTCAACTTACTATTTAAGATAGGGCCACACATTGAACATTTTATTATTTAAGGATGATTCCATTTTGTTTTTGCTTTTTTTTTTTTTTTTTGGTTTTTCGAGACAGGTTTCTCTGTATCCCTTGGCTGTCCTGGAACTTACTCTGTAACCAGGCTGGCCTCTAACTCAGAAATCTGACTGTCACTCTCCCAAGTGCTGGGGTTAAAGGAGTGTGCCACCACCGCCTGGTTTTTTTTTTTTTTTTTTTTTTTTTGGTTTTTTCGAGACAGGGTTTCTCTGTGTAGCCCTGGCTGTCCTGGAACTCACTCTGTAGAAACCAGGCTAGCCTCGAACTCAAAATCCATTCAAAATAATTCCCATTTTGAAAGTTATTATTTAAGATAGTTCTCCTACCAAAACTCTCATTTTTAAAAGAAAGGTCTCTCATTGAAACCATATTCTTGAAGTTAGAGTCTCTTGCTGACATGAAAAAGAAAACTTTTCGTATGACTGAACAGTGAGCTCTAAGTCCTCACATTCTCTTCCCCCTACTCTGAAATTATACATGTGTGCCGTCATTGCCAGCTTCATGAAATAAGGGAATCTGATTTGATCCCATCCATGATGTATGATCTTTCCATTTTCCCAAGATTTTCACTTCTAAAATCTTAATAGTCTTTAATTTGGGTTCTATCATTTCTACATTTATACAATGTTAAAGCCTATTAATTAATTTGATAATGATTAAATAAATTTTTAAGCAAAGAAAATAAAAATGTGTGAGAACTTAGAGTACAAGAAACAATTTGAACATAAACCAAAGTATGATGGAATATGTTCAAGTGACAGTTGGGAAAAATGAAATCCATTTGGATTCATACAGATCTAGGGGATAGGGACATAGAGTTCAGAAACGACACAGGAAGGAAAATGATGGAAGATACATTATCTGTTTTACAATAAATCTAGCTTATTTTTCCTTTGTGCTCTGTAGTTTAGGAATTATAAAAGACAATTCTACTTGAAGATGATTGAATAAACCTTAGGACCAGAAGCTAGTGGTCTCTGACAATTTAACTCTTATTGTTTTAGGCCCAAAACCTGATGACATTAAGCAATTTCACAGAGAAAATGATACTTTTACCAGTAGACTTTTCTAGAAAATATGCTTAAAGTGAACATTTGGGTTCTGCTTCTTATCACTATTTTTTCCACATAGGGAACCAAATATAAATTTTTTGTTGTTGTTTAAACTAAAGTATTGTAATTTCACAATGATCAATGAGAATAAATGTTTTTTTCATTGCAGTTATTGCAAAACATTAAATGTATGGCCCCTTCTAAAGATTAAGTACCTTCATGTATCAAGCCATCAAAACTGCTTCTATGAGAGAAAATTATGACCTATGTTCATAAATTCCCTCTTAAGGAATTTATCAAGTTCCAGGATGTAATTAAAGGTAGAAGAAACTGAGAGCAGTAAACAATGTAATTTTTTTTTTTTTTTTTTTTGGCTAGACCACAAAAGTGGGGAAACTGTACCTTTGGGTTAATATAATCCACATGACTGGATCTAGAATGTCCATGAAAAAAATGAATCTAGGTAATATGCTTGTGAAAAGACTGCTTGATTGGGTTGATTGAGGTAGGAAGATCCACCATGAATGCAGCTTACACCATTCCATAGTTCTACATTGTGTGGAACCAAAATGAGAAAATAAACCAAGCACTGCTATTTATCTCTCTCTGCTACATAGCTGTGGTTGCAATGTCATTAATTACTTCATGATTATCCCACTGTGAGTTTCCACCATGATGGACTGAAGCCTTGAACAATCATATCAGGGACCAGTCCAGGCATTCACAACTACTACTGAAGTGTGACCACAGAGGCAGAAGAAGTCCGATGGCAATGACCTCTCCTTGTAACTCTCTTACTGTTCTTGGGTCAAGAAGCTGATAGCCTCTACAATTTAACTTTACTGTTTTTTGGGGCCAAACCCTGATGACTTTAGGCAATTTCATAGAGAAACAATACTCATCCACATACAAATATTGGTTGGGCCCAACTACCTGTCTCATCAACTTCACAATGTTTATGCATACTTAGTACCTGCCCACATAGCTACTCACAAATCTATATTCATACATATAGCCAAACAGATATATACAATTTGGTAGATAGGCCAAAAACCCCAAGTCCCATACATACATTTGGCTGAATGGGTCAAGCCATTCTTTCTGGCCTTTTTATACTCACTAGAGAAACTTCTTTAGAAAATTTATCTCATAGATAAAACATTACCAAAAGAGGAGTTATAGAAAGATGAATTATAGTAAGTTCACTTCATTTTTCATTCTACAAGATCATTATAAGTTCAAACCAACAGTATTATGGCCTTGCTTTATCATGGGCACACCTCTGGTTCATCATTTTGACCTGACCAAGAATGAATGGTTTTCCTTGATTATAGATTTTTTTCCACCTATTTTTCTTCTTAGTGTGATTATGAATTCTCATTTTATTCCTTATTAATGCAGTCTTTATTTACTATTACACAAGTGACACATTCTGTTTTTGATTCTAACTTTATTAGATCTTTTCTGGCAAACAACTAAAACCACTCCCAAACTTTTCTTCGCAAAGTTATTTGAATTAAATCAGGAATTCTATAAAATCATTAATTCATCTAAATAGTGAAATGAAAACTTTAAGGGTTCATTGGAATGTAGTTTTGTTGGATCCTGTTTGCTGAAGCAAACACATGAAGCATGTTTCATTAAAGTAGACACAGGTGAAAGACTAAGGCAGACTAATGAAGGAATGGTTCTCTGAAGCAGACACAAGAAAAGGATTTCTACTAAAGCAAGCATGAGAAAGCATAAGTGATGAAGGATCTTTTCACTAAGGCCTGCATGTATTAGTAAGCTTTAACTTGCATAGTTGAGCTCCGTTAGTCAAGACTAAAAGAGCGAAATGTACAAAATCTTCATGTACAAGCTGAGGCAACCACCATGGAGGACACATGAGTTTGAATGTGTATAAATAAACTGAATGGACAGTGATGCAGGCGGAGTTAGGGTTGCTTATAGAGTCAGCTGTACAATGCTTCTTGGTGTCTTGTCTTTGCTGTTTTTTATTTAATTAGGGAGGCACAACTGAGTACTTCTTTTGGTGTATTTCCATGGTCCCCTCCTGTTGTCTTGTGCTGAGGCTGAGGCCTGGGTGCTCTTCTGAGTAGTATCACTGCTGCTGACTCATGTTTGCTATTCCCCAAAAAATATTGAACTGGACTGCTGGTATATCATAAAGTGTTTGCAAGTGACTGAGCTGCCACTGAACTGCTGATTTGTAAATAAGGCTGACAGGAGTTACTCCAAAAGAACCTTTCTAAACAGGTCCACTTCCCCTGTATTCTTTCTTTTCCACTAACTCTGATGGGTAATGGGATAAGTAGGTGATCAGATAGAGGAGAGCATTTAGGTGAAATGTCAGTAGATAGGATCAGAGGTACATACATGACCCTAATGGTGAGATGAAAACATGTTGCTTGGGAGAACTCATAGCCTTAAAACAGCCAGAGGAAAAGTTTTACCTAATCGAAGTGAAGTTCCTGTGACAGTTTTTTTTTTTAAACTCTTACTTTTTAGTATTATATATTTTATTTATTTACATTTCAGGTGTCATGCCCTTTACCCCATTTCCTTTTCTAGAACCCCACTAGGGTGTGGTGATATGAAACTCACAAAGAATCAATAAATAAATTTTTTAAAAAAAGATTCAGGTCTAAGAGTAACCTTTATTATTTTTCACCCGATAGAAATGATAAAAAGAAATGTTTGATTCCTCTAGAGTCAACATGAATGGAATATAATTAGACTTTTGTTATGTGTATACAGTAATTTGCACACATTCTATATTCTTTAATGCAAATCCCTGTAGGGAAAGCCAAGGACTCAGGTTACCTGACTGGTGAGAAGAATGTGAATGATCACCATTGGCTGTTGGAAATGTCACTTGCTTCCTTTTTTCATTTCTTGTCCCTATTGCAACTGAGCAAGAATCACAGGAAATAAAAATATATCAGATTCAATGGGGTTTCACTTAAATATACTCTAATTAATCTTTGATCAGTAGATTATTTTCCCAATGCAGCAATCTTGTTTCAACACATTAATTTAGAGCAGGTGAGATGGGGAGCAGAGGAAAGAGAAGATAAACTACTAAGCTAGATCTTTCACAGAAATGTTAATTAAAGATTGCTCTGGAAGAAGAATCAATAGTGTTTTAAAAATTTTGTATATAGGATCAAATTATTCTAGACTTATACAAAATATACTATATTCCCCATCACCCAATTCTTCCTCTATAAGAAAATATTCATGCACTTTTCATGAACCTTCGTTTGGACATAGAAAGGTGAATCAGTAGTTTAAAAACATTTGTTATTATACCAAGGACATAGGTTTTGATTACTATCCACTTCATTTCATAACCATCTATAGCTTCATTGCCTGGTAATCTAACTCCCTTTCTTTACCTCCAATCAAACATATAGTGAACACATAAAATGCAGGCAAAACACAAAATAATAAAAAAAAATAAAAACAAAAAATAAAAAAATAAATTTTAAAATGTTTAAAAATCTTTAATTTTGAGTAAAAAGTGAAACATTTTACCAGTGCGTTGGAGTCCATGTTACTGGTGATCACATTTAGATTTAGTAATGGCTAAGTGCTTTGGGACTATGCTATATCCTTAGTTATCATATTACTACTTTGTTCTCACTGTAGCTGACACAGTATTTTTCTGATTTCAAATTATAAGTTTAATATATTTTCTTTACAATAAATGGTAGAGAAAAATAACATAGGGAAGGGAGTAATGTGGCTCAACTTATCTGCTATACTGATACAGACTAAAATCAAAAGATTAAAGTTGATAGTTTTCATTGTTCAGTTTTATGATTCCACAGGATTTGGGATCTTGGTTATCTGTTTTTAAAATTAGGCATAAACAATCTGTGTCACCAAAGCATGTTCATTCCTTCTGTCATATCTGTGTAGCTTCCAGGTAATAATAGACAATCGAGAACAATGGCATGTAAAATGAGAGACATATATTAAAGCCAGTCTGTAGAACACTATATTTTATTTTCTCACCTTCTGAAATCTAGTTGTAAGGGCCTGTAGACATTTTACGGTAAGACAGAAGATGGAGGAGAACATAGGAAAACCTCTGGCAAGCTATGTTTTATGAAACTAGTATTCATTGCTCCCTGTCCATAGGCAATATTATTAATCTACACTTTGTCTCTACTCCTCCGTGTCTGCTCATTGGGCTTCAAAAGAAATCTCCTTGAAGCAAAAGGTTGGATCTTTCAAGTAGAAATTAGAAAAGAGAACTCTGAAAATAATAGAAGACATTTTTGGGGGCAACAAAATTTCATAAGAACCAGCTTATGTTCAGACAACATGGTACTCAAATGGTTATACAGTATTAGTCAGCTAAAAATGTCTGTAACTGAACATCCAGTACCCTGTTTTGATTTTAACCAAAAGTGTACTGATACAGCATGCCTGGGAACTACAATGTAAACAGTGATATACTCTATTATGTAACTAATTTTTGCAAAGGTATGTTTTTTCTTTGATTCTATATAAAAATAGTTCTGAGGTTGGAGAATTGAGACTTACTCTTGAGTTGGAGCCTTTATCTGCTCCTCTACTTTTGGCAGTCTACTTGGGTATATTTGTTTATAAGACTTGTCCCTATTACTGTGTGGCATGACTGTGTGAGACCTTTGTTTACAAGCCTGTGTGCTTGGGACCCAGCATCTATCTTCCTAGCAACTTGTGTCTATTGAACATTTCCTCTTATTTACCTGAAGGCACTCAAAGTTTTTGGGAACTTCAGGTATCCTATAACTGAAGTTGATTCCTGTGTTAGACCTTACAAGGAAAAGGTAGGGTTAGGGTATGCAAGCTGATAATCTCAGGACTTAGTGTGAGAAGGCAAGATGATCAAAAGTTAAAGATTTTCCTTTTATGTATATAACAAGTTTGAGGCCTAGAGTAAATGTATAAGAAACAATCAAATGAAAACTGTTGGATACATATAAAACAAAACAGAGAACATAACTAATGTGTGGTAAACATATTATATAGGATTTTAAGCAGTGATAAAATGTATGTCTGTATAAAATATAAAATGATACAAGTTAGTAGAAAGGAATAAAAGCAAGTGATAAAATTTTATCTTGTCAACAAAATTGTTTTTTTAAAACTAAAGCCTAAATGAAACTACAGAATTATGGTTGTCAACTTTTAACTATAAATCATGTGTCTGATACTGCCTTACATATGTGATCCCATTACACTCTGAACGTATTTAGATAAACATTTAGATCACATGTGACAATATGACAAAACAATTGTTTTAAAAATCTCAGGTATCATTTTGTTTGATATTGTTGTAGATAATTTATGTCAACCTTACAGACAATACTTCAGTAAAAGAGTTTAATTCTTTTAAAAAATATTGTTTGGAGGTTGGGGATTTAGTTCAGTGATAGAGCTCTTGCCTACCAAGCACAAGGCCATGAGTTCAGTACTCAGCACTGAAGAAAAAATTAACGTTTTTATAATTTTTGTCTTTAATATATAATACTGAGATACTTATGACAATTTTCCTGAAAGTACGTAAGTGTACTTGGTAATGTCTATCTTCCTCAAATAATAAATAAATTGGCAGGTATTAATTTAATAAAGCAAAATGCATTTGATATTTCCTAGTGAGACTCATCTACTCAGTTTAAGTAAATGACCTGTCTGGAGGAAAAAGTATCTTACCAACAGTAACCTATAACCTAAAATTATAACATTTCCTGGAATGCAGCATTCTATGCTACCCTTCACAATCATGTGTGATAATTTTCTTAAAAGAAAGCTATTACTCCTTCCCTCCCTCCCTTACAGTCAGTGACAATTAATATTGATTTTCATCCTGGCATCATCTAAAATCATTCCCGTATACCAACCTTGATGTGTCAGTAAGGGAGTTTCCAGATTGGATTAGTTAAGGTGGGGAGACCACCTGAGTGTTTGAAGAACCATTACATGGGATGGGCTCTGAACGAAATAAAAAAGTGAAAGTGTTTGTTATCATTCTCTACTTCTGACTGTCATTGAAATGTCATCAGCTGCCTCACATCCCAGTTGCCATCCCTTCCTAACTATGGTGAACTCTACTCTCAAACTATGATCCATAACAAACCTTTCCTTTATTTGTTTATACCAAGATATTGAGAATATTACTAATCTAATACTCTCTCCCTTTGGTAGTTTTCTGTGTCTTGCATATTTGCAAAAGAGTTTCTGAATATTTGATGTACTTTTTCCTAGAGAACCCAGTATAACTCAGTGCTGGTTAGCATTTGCCATCTTCTCACAAATTAGAGTCCTTTTAGAAAAGGAACCTCAATTGAGAAAAAATACCTCTATCACATCAGCCCATAAGCCAGCTTGTGGAGTACGTATTTTTATTCATAAATAAGGTGCTATGTCCCAGTATAAGAAATGACAAGTGAGGGGTGAGTGTTTCTCACTGGGCAAACATGTATTTTGAGAGCTACTATAGCCTTTACCATAATGGCTGGTTCTGTGAGCTAAACCATAAACTTAACTTCTGCTTTCCAAAATAATTGGTGGTTGTTAGGCAGGGGGAAGTTTGTAATCTGGAGCTGCAGATTTGTTGGTGAATAACATGGAAACTGATTCTAGATGCTGGATTTGTTGGGAGACAGTAGCCTAGAGATGCAGTTCTTGTTTGGGGGTAAACTGGAAACAGAACCTAGACTCAGGTTTTGTTGAAAGATAATCTAGACACTGTAGCTATATAACAGCCTGTTAGATTATTTGAGTTTAAACTTGGTTTAGGTTCCCTAAAATGGAGTCTGACTCCCAAAATTTTGGTGTCTCTAGTGCAGATATTCTTTTTTTTTTAAATTTATTTAGTTATTTAAATCACATCATAATTTACTTATTTACACAGGGGTTATAAACACAAAAAGGCAGGATGTGGGGAAGGGAATGGCACCAGACAATAGGTGTTCAGGGGAGTACAGATACCTTTCAGAACAGGGTATCAGCTGGGTGTAGGTTCAGGGACAGGTCACTATGACTCTGCCTATGATTCACTTGTCCTTATCTAAGTTGGTAGTGTCCACCGAGGCTGCCTATTTAATAAGACCTATGACTACTTGGGCTGGTAAATTTCCACAGAAGCCGCATGTTTACAATAGCTTATAGCCTGCTGTTTCAGTGTTTTTTCCAAAGAGACCCAAGACTTGGTGTTAGCATGCATGTATGTCAGGACTATTGCTGACTTTAGGCCTATGGTTGATTTTAGGCCTTTAGTGTATATGTAGGGCTGCTCCTGACATCTCCTCCCTTCTCTAAAATATAGAAGGGCCTTGGCGATTCATTCTTGCAAAGGCGGGGATAGAGGCCTGACTTTCAATAATTGAAGTGGACCTTGTAATGGCTCAGGTACTCCTGTCGTTGTCCAGTGAGGCAATGAGGGCCATACCCATCCTGAGTCTTTTTTCCTGAGAAGGGGATACTTTTGACATCAACTCCTGTGCAGTCAGGCTTGTCCCTCAGGGAACCCAGATAGATATTTTAAACTTTTATTTATATTCCCTGCAGGCTTAGCCTTGCAGCCTAAGCAAGAATTCAGATCTCCAGACAGAGAGGGTTCTGGTAGCCCCTTCTCTGCTTGGTCTAGGGGTGGAAGTCTCCTCTTTTAGGTTGGGTGGAGATGGTTTTGAGGAACAACCTGGATAAAGTAACAACCTCATCTTTAGTCTCGTGGTCTTCCATAGCTAACTTATGATAATGTATCTGAAAGGTTTTGCTACCGAATTATCTATATCTGTTATATCACAAAGTTAGTCAGCCTATTTAAGGCCCAGGACTAAAAAGAAATCAGCAGAAATAACCCAGTTAATGGTCCCAAGATGAGAGGAAGTGGGGTTGACAACCATGGAGAGGTGGAGTTCGAGGCCAGCCTGGTCTACAGAGTGAGTTCCAGGACAGCCAGAGATACACAGAGAAACCCTATCTTTAAAAACAAAAACCAAACCAAACCAAACCAAAACTCTGTATGAACTTATTTTGAATTCATCAAACCTTCAAGAAGATCTATCACCAACTCTCTTCAAACAATTCCACAAAATAGAAACGGAAGGAACATTACCTAATTCATTCTATGAAGCCACAATTACGCTCATACCTAAAGCACACAAAGACCCAACAAGAAAAGAGAACTTCAGACCAATCTCCCTTATGAATATTGATGCAAAAATACTGAATAAAATTCTTTAGTGCAGATATTCTTTAAGATACAATTTGTGCTTTTCTATTGGCTATCAGATTATTGACATATGGATCTTACAGAGCAAAAGTCAATGCTTGGTGCCTACCACAGGAAGAGATCATTTACTAGGCAGAGATTGCATACATTTTTAACAATTTGTTAGACCACCTGCAGGAGAGACTAGTGCCTAAAACAATGATGAGCAGTGATGAAAGAGGACCATAAAGTGACAAGACCTGTTAAGTTATGCAATGATTTCCTCTAACTCTAAAGCTCATGTTAGGGCCATGGAAATGGACACAGAACATCAAGTAACTTACTTGTTTTTCAATTTCTTGTTTGGTCATATTGAATACTATCCACTTCTTATTTTTCTATTGTTGAGGATGAGTAGCTATCGGGTAGAAATGTCAGAAATTAGGTTGTGGCTGGTGTTATAGGAAGCCTACCAGATATCAGATACGATAAGTTTAGACACCATTAATAGTCAATTAAATGTCTTATTTTAGCCAGCTTGCACATATAATCAGATACTTGTGACCAATTATAGTGTGAGTATTTTTAGTAAGAAGTTTTTAAAGGCAAAATGACATTGGTATCCATTTCCAGCTTCGGGGGAAAGTTTATGCAAAAAGTACTTTTTTAAACTAAGACAAGCAGCTGGGCATCTTGCCTCGGTTAAATAAATTTTCCACGGATTCTCCATTGGGTGAAAAATTTTTAGTAATCTAAATGCTCACTAACCCAAAAAAAGGAACCCCCTGACTTTTTTACCTGTCACCCATGAAAAATGAGAACAAGGGCAGTTTTTATCTACATGATACAAGCCCATAGTTGGGTTGAAATTGGAAGGAAACAAAACGAAAAATTTAAAGCAATGGGTCTTGGGGGGAAGTTTTTTAAAAAGGAAACACAAAAATTTATTTTTAAGAAAAATTTTTCCAAGGGCCAAAAGGGAAAACCAAAAAAAAAAAAATTGCCCCTAAACCCCACGTTTTTTTTGCCGGAAGCAAAAACGTTTTTTTTAGTTCTCCCGTCAAAAGGGGCCCCCCCCGGGACAAGCCAAAAAAAGGGAAAAATTATTTAATGCACCCGGCTTTGGGGGAAAAAACTCCCTCCCCTTTGGGAAAATTAAAATTTTGTTTCTTTAAAAGGATAAAAGGCAAACCCCAAACCCTTATTTAACGGGAAAGTTTGTTTTTCAGGAAAAATCTCCATGGCATTTTTCCCCCAATACATTAAAAAACCTCCTCTCCCTTGCTTCAAAAAAAAACAATAAAAAATTTTGTGGGAACATTTTACCCCCTTTTTCCCCACATTGCTGCCTCTCTCTTGGGTTTTATAATGGGTCCCGGCAGAAGGGAAAGGGGGTTAGCATCTAGAAAACTTTTGTATAGTTTCATGCGGGGAACGAAAAAAGACAAAAACAATTAAGGATGTTTTTTTCTCAGGGGGGTTATGATGATTCCTGTAAAAGGAGAAAACCCTTGGGGAAATAAAAACCAAAATTTCCAAGAAAACTAATTTTAAACCACAATGTCTGACTTTTCCCTTTTCCACTGCCGAATGACCAAGGGGATTTTTACCGCCTTTACCCTTTTGAAAGAAAAAATACCAAAAAAAATTTTTTTAAGGCCAAATCATACGGTTTTAAAACAAGTTTTTGGTTAAAAACCCTTTTATCTTTTTCATAAAAATACTACCCTTAATAAATGGAACCCCTAAAGATTTTTAAAAACCCACACTTGAGATGGCTTTCAGGGAAAAAAACCCCGCAAAAAAAAAAACTCCAAGGAAAAAAAACTAAAAAAAAAATTTAAAAAAAAATAAAAAAAAATACAGGTCTAAAAAAAAGAATGGGGGTTTAAAATTGGGGCCTTTTAAATTGGTTAAAAATTTTCCTGCACAAACACAAAGTGCAGACCTAAGATCAAAATTGATGAATGAGCTCTTGAATTAAGAACTTCTATAAGGCAAGGTCCATCAAGGGGACACAATAGCACCTACAATTGGGGGGAATTTTTTAAACCCTACATTTAAAATGGGAATACCCCAATTTAAAAAAAACTAAGAAATTAAACCCAACACAAAAAAAAAATTCTTTAAAACAGGGGGGGGTACGTGATAAAAAAGAATTTTACAAAAAAATTGAATGGCCAAGAACTTTTTTTAAAATTTTTAAAAAACTTAGTCATCAGGCAAAAAAAATAAAAAAAATCAGGAAAACAACTTACCCAAAAAAGAATAGCTAAAAAAAAAACTAAAAAAACAGCATTTTTCTCCTGGGGGGAACAAATTTAAAAATTTTCCATTGCATGTGGTATGAAAGCTTTTACGACCCGGGCAAATTTCCCCCCCAAAAATTTTCCCCCATTCCCCAAAACGTGCTTCATTATTTGTAGCAGCGAATTTTCAAAGTAAAACCCGAAAAACTGATTTCCTCCCGAAAAAGGAGAAGAAAATTTGTTCTTTACGGAAGGAAAATTACTCTTTTTTTTTTAAAAAGGGATATAAAAATTTTTAGGCAAAAGATGGAACTAGAAAAATCACCTAGTAAGTAAACAAGCTGAAAAATAAGGGAACTTTTTTTTAAAAATTTTTTCCAAAGAAATATCCAATGGAAAATTTTGAACCAAATGGCAAAAACCCAAAGGAAGAAACAACAAGGAGGGGAAAAACTTACTTTGAAAGGAGAATAAAAAAGACTAAGAGAGAAAGGGGGGACAAACTTTTTGGGGGAGGGAAAAAGGGGGGGATGGCTGGTTAAACGGGTGAAAGAGGCAGAAAGATTTTTTTGAGGGCCGGGGAAGAAGGGTATTTTACCTAAAAGGTTTGGGTTAAGGCATCTATAGGGTGTTCCAGAGCCTGGGGGGGAAATTCCCCAATGTCTTTAGGGTTTCTTTAGATAGACCCTTTTGGGGGGGGGATATGGGAAAACCGGAAAATTTAAACCCCCCCTTAAAACAAGCAGGATTCCCTGGGAGGAAAAGGACACCAACCTAAACCCCGAAAAATTTGGGCAAAATTTATTTTTTTTTTACAAAAAAAGCATGAAAAAAAGATTGGGGGACTTAAGGAAAAGGCCCTTTAATAAAAGGGCAAATTAAAACCCCTCCAGGGGGAATCCCGGGGGCTATTAAAGATAAAATTAAAAAAATTCTTAAAGAAAGGGGCCTAGCAAACTCTCCTCTGGGGGGGCTTCACCCCCCCCCCTGACTGAAACAGTGGGAAAAAATTTTTAAAAAACCATTGGTGAAGCAGGGGGAGTCTTTGGAATTTTTTTGGGGGGAAAAATGGAAAAACTCAGTGGGGCAGGAATTCCAAGGGGGGGCAAACAGGGTCCTAACCTGTTTTATTTTTTAATTCAGAGAAAGAACCTTTTAACCCCCAAAAAGGGGGTTTTTCAGGCTTACAAAAAGGGGCCCCCCTTTTTTTAAACAAATTTTTAGCCTGGTCTTTATGTGGGGGTTTTTCCCCCCCCAAATCCCCCATAGGTGAAAAAAGGGGGAAACCCAAAACCCCTTTTTGGGGGGGCTGGGGAAAAAAAATTTCCCCTTTTGGGGGGGCTGCCCTTTTCTGGGGATCAGTGGGACCTTTTTAAAAAACCCTGTGGAGGTTTAAGAATAACCAGGTTGCCCCCTCCCCCTTAAAGGAAAGGGAAAGGGGGTTTTAAAGGGGGAAAAAACTGTTTTTATGGGGGGGGACAAGAGGGGGGGATTCAGAAATTTTGGGAAAAAAAAATGAATAAATGGGGTTTTTTTTTAAAGGGAAAAAAAAATTGTTTCCAGGGGCCCCCCCCAGAAACATGAAAACAACTTTTAAAGTGAAAAATTTTTTTTAAAACCTTAGGTGTTTAAGTTTTTGGTTGGAATTTTTCTGAAAATTTTTTTCTCACTTGCAAGTTGGTTTTTTATTTTAAAAAAATTTTTTAAAAACCCCAAAAAATTTACATATTTGGGAAATTTTAAATTTTTTTTCACATCTTCCCCTCCTTTTTATTCACTGAAAAAATTTGATTGTGGAATTTTGGGACACAGGAATTTTTTCCCCTTAAAAAAAAGGGGGCTAAACCCCCATTTTCTAGACCGGAACTTTTTTTGAGGATTTTCAAATTTGTGTTATTTGATTTTTTAAAACGATGAAGAAGTTGAAACCCCAAAAAAAATGCAGCCCACACCTAAAAAAATGAAGAGGAAAAAAAAAAACCTAAGCACAAAAAATTTTATCTTTTTTTTTGTTTTTTTTCTGCTCCCTTTTTAAATGGTAGGAGTTTGGGAAGATGTTTCCCCCCATTCTTTTTTCAAAAACCAGATATCAACAAATTTTTCCTTTTTCCTAGTAAAATTTTTCCCTAAGGGGGAAAAAAGGGGGGGGAAAAAAAATCTTTTTTTTTTTTTTTTTTTTTAAAAAATTTTTTTTCAAAATTTTTCAACCCCCCCTATAAGAACCAAATCCCGGGACTTTTTTTTATTTCCCCCCCAAAAAAAAAAATGCCCCCCCCCAAAAAGGGGGGGAAAAATTAAATTTTACTGTTTTTTCCCCCAAAAAAAAAATAGCAAAATTCCCGGGGCTTTTTTTTTATCTCTACAAAAACTTGCCCCCAAAAAGGTCTTTTTGGGGGGTTTTTTTTTTACCCTTTTTGGGGAAAAATTTTCCCATTGAATTTTGCTTTTTTTTGGGGGGAAAGGGGAAATCCCCCAACATTTTCCCTTTTTTTCCTTTTTAAAAAAATTTTTAATTTTTTTTTTTTTTTAAACCCCCTGTGGGGGTAAAATTTTTTTTACCTGCACAAACAAAGGGAAAAAAAGCTGGGGTAAAAATGGAAGCTCAAAATTTTTCTGCCTATTTTCTAGGGGGAAATAAAGCTTCTTTTTGGGAAAAAAACCCAAATTTAAAAAATTTTTAATTTTTGGGAACTTTATTTTTAATTTTAAAAAATTTTTCCCCCGATTTTAAAGGGGAAGAAAGGGAAAAAAAACTCAATGGTTTTTTGGGGTTAAAATTAAAAAACCTAAGAAAAGGAAAAAAAAATTTGAAAAATTTTCCCGGCCCTTTTTAAAATTTTTGCAAACTTTAATTTTTTCATTTCCCTGCAGGGGGTGGGAGAGCTTTTTGGGGGGCTTTTGGGGGGGAAAAAAACAAAGGGGGCCCTGATAAAGGGGGAAAAAAAACAAGCAGGAAAAAAAATTTTAGGCCCAAACCGAAAGTAAATTTTAGCAGGAAAAATTTTAAAAACTTAGGCTAGAACAAAAAAATTAAGCTTTAAACATGAAAAAAACGTGGGCTAGGACCCGGGGGGAAAATTGGGTCAAATTTTTTTGTCAAACCTTTTAAACCCTTGAAAAAGTGATCTTGAAGTGAAACCGGACTTTTTTTAAAAACCTTGTTTGGTTTTCCTTTTTTTATTTTTTAGCTATTTAAAATTTCTGGGTTTTTCAACCAAAATTTTTCCTAAAAAACTTGCATGAAAAAAATACTTTAAAAAAAAATTTGGGAAAAAAAAAAAAAAGGGGTTTGGGGGTTTACTTTTTTAAATGGCTGGGGTCAGGGTACAATTTGTGTAAACGTCTTTTTTTTTTTTTAAAAATTTCCCCCCCTGCACTGGGAAAACCGTTGCTGACTAAACTTTGGGTTTGGGGAAAAGGGGTTATTTTTGCTGTTTTTTCCTCTTTTTAAAAAAATTTTTGCTAAAAATGGGGAAAATTAAGCATAAAGCAATTTTGGTGAAGCTTTGGGAAACAAAGTCCTCAATTTTTCAAAATTCTTTAAAATTTTTCCAATTTTTTCAAAATGTTTTTGGGCGAATATAATATTTTTTTCAAAGCTTTTGCCCCCCTTTTTAAAAAAAAGGGGGTTAAAAATTTTTTAAAAAGTAATGTTTGGTTTCCCGGCAGTATGTTTAAAAAGTTTTTTTTTTAATGTAAAATTTTAATTTTTCTGTTAAATGTGTGGCCAAAAATGGGGTGTGTGGGGGTGTGTGGGTTTTTTGTGCAAAATTTTTTGGGACTTTTGGGAAATATCTGAAAGTAATTTTTATAAAAAGGGAGGTATAAAAATTGGGTACGGGGGGGAAAATGCTTTTCCCTGGGGTTTCCCTTTTTTTTAAAATTTCCCCCAATATCATCACTAATTTCAATAAATCTATTGTACAAAAAAATGGGCCTACCTCTTTTATCTAAAATTTTTTTAATTTTATTTAGGCCAAAAAATATTGTACTATCCTTTAAATTCAGTTTTTTTTCCCAAAAATTTTTATGTTGTTAGTGGTACTTTTATAAAGTTTTTCTGAGCTTTTGGGAAAAAGGTTTTTATGTCTAATATACAATCAAAAGCAGAGATAATACTTTCTAGAATTAAAAAACTTACTTGCACACAACAATTTTATTCTGAAAAATTTAAATTTAAAAAAGCCAGTTTTCAAATTTTTTTCTTTAGATATTTTGAAAGGGCCATGTGGGAATAAAATAGATATTAACTTTTCTTGTGTGACTTAGCTAAATTGGGGAAATATTTTGCCAACTTCACAAAAAATTAAAAAAGAATCTCTTTTTAAAAGGGAAGTAAAATTTTAAGAAAAAAATTTTATGGGTTTCTTTAAAAAATTTTTAAAACCCAAATTTTAAAAATTCCCAAAAAAAATTTCTGAAAAAAAGTGTCTTCAAATGAAACTTTTGTTTTTTCTTTTTTGGGGTTTTTACCCCTTTTTTTCTTTAGTTCTTTAGTATTTTCTAAAAAAAAAAAAAAAAAACCCTCTGAATATCTTTAGTTTCAAAACACATAGTTTTGGAACTGAAGGCTATTGTGTGTTCTGTTTCTTTATTTCATGATCCCTTTTTAAATTCATTTAGCCACAACACACTCCCTTAATATTAGGGTGCTTTTTCGGGGGCTAGAATTCCCCTACCCCGGATTAGGTTTACATCAATCTCTTTATAAAACAAAAAATGGGGAAATTTGAAACCCTATTAAAGCTGTAGATGTTTTTTTTTATGATTGGCCCCCCTTTTCCCCAGGTGGGTTTTACCCCCTTCCCCCCGGGAAAGGAAAACCAAGGAAA
>JAJTUV010004452.1:0-20338 GCA_021653895.1 Mastomys natalensis
GCTATCTCTATGCCCATATCAAGGCCCCTCTAGGCCCTTTCTAGGCCCTTCTATGGCCCTCTCTATGGTCCCATTAGGCACTCTTTAGGCCCTCGTTATGGCCCTCTCTATCGTCCCCTCTAGACCCTCTCTATCGCCCAATCTATGGTCCACTTTATGCCTTCTCTAGACCCTCTCTATGGCAATAGCTATGGCCCTCTTTATGGTCCTTTCTAGGCCCTATCTAGGCACTCTCTATGGCACTCTTTGTAGTCCCCTCTAGGCCCTTAATATGGCCCTCTCTATGGCCCTCTCTAAGCACTCTGTAGGACCTCTCTATGGCACTCACTATCATCCCATTTATTACCTATCTAGGCCCTCTCTATTTCCCTCTCTATAGTACCCTCTATGCCTTCTCTTGGTCCTGTCTATGGCCCTCACTATGGGCCCCTTAATGTCCTGTCTAGGCCATCTCTATGGCCCTATCTATGGTCCACTCTAGGCTCACTCTAAGCCCTCTCTTTGGTTCTCATATGTTCCCCTCAAGGCCTTCTCTAGACCCTGTCTATGGCCTTCTCTATGGTACCCTCTGGCCCTCTCTAGGTCCTCTCTTTTCCAGCTCTATGGCCCTCTCTATGTTCCCTATAGGGCCTCTCTAAGCCCATTCTAGGACCTCTCTAGGACCACTTTATGGCCTTCTGTATGGTCCCTTCTAGGCCCTTTCTAGGCCCACTCTATGGCACTCTCTGGGCGCTCTCTATGGACTCCTCTAAGCCACTCTAAGCCCTCTCTTAGCACTCTGTATGGTCTTCACAAGGCCCTCTATATGGCCTCTCTATGGACCTCACTAGGCCCTCTTTATGGCCCTCTCTATGGTCCCCTCTAGGCCCTATCTATGCCCTCTTTATTGCCCTATCTATGGCGCCCTCTAGGACCCCTCTAGGCCCCCTCTAGTTCCTCTCTAGGCCATCTCTATTACTATCTCTATGGTCAACACTAGGCCCTTCTAGTCCCTCACTAGTCCCTTTCTATGACCCTCTCTAATCCTTCTTTATGGTCCTCTCCATGGTCCTGTCTAGGCACTTTCTAGACACTAGCTAGGCCTTCTCTATGGTCATCTCTATGGCCCTTTCTATGCACTATCTAGGCCATCTCTAGTCCCTCTCTGTGGCTCTTTCTATGGGCCCATTTAGGCCCTTCCCAGGAGCTCTCTGTGTCCCCCTCTATGTTCCGATCTAGGCCCCCTCTATGTCCTCTCTAGGCCATCTCTATTGCCAACCCTATGGCCATCTCTAGGCCCATCTAGGCCCTCTCTAGGCCCTCTCAATGGCCCTCTCTAGACCCTCTCTATGGCCCTCTATATGGCACTCTCTATGCTCTCTCAATGGCCCTCTCTTGGCTCTCTATATGGCTATATCTATAACACCCTCAAGGCACTCTCTCTTGCTTTCTCTAGGCCCTGTCTAGGACCTCGCTATGGTGCTCTCTAGGCCTTCTCCAGGCCATCTCTGTGGCCCTCTGTATGGTCCCGTCTATGCCCTTTATAGGCCCTCGCTATGGCCCTCTACATGTCCCACTCTAGGCCACCTCAAGGTCCTCTCTAGGCCATCTCTATGGCCATATGTATTGCCCTCTCTAGGCTCCTCTAGGCCCTCTCTAGGACCTCTCTATGGTTCCCCATAGGCCCTCTCTATGCCCTCTTTTTTGCCCTCTCTATGTCCCACACTAGGATGCCTCTAGGAACACTCAAGGTCCTTTCTAGGCCATCTCTATTGCCATCTGTATGGCCGTATCTTGGATCCTCTAGTATCTCTCTAGGCCCTCGCTATGGTGCTCTCTATGGTCCCCTGTAGGGTCTTTCTAGCCTCTCTCTATGGCCCTCTCTGTAGTTCCCTCTAGGCCCTCTCTTAGGCCCTCTCTGTGGGGGTCCCCGGTACTGGAGGGTGTTCCACGATGATCTCCCGGCTGAGGGCAGAGTGAGAGCAGGGAGGGTCCTCTACCCACATCTCCGCTGTCTGTTGGTCTTCACCCAGCCTGGTGTGAGGGGTCTGGGCCAAAAGGGTGCGAGTACAAGCAGGGAGGAGAGATTGCCTTCCTCCGCTGCTGCCTCTGCTCGAGTCTCCGCTCACTCCCAGGTGTTGCACCTGCCTCTCCACGCTGAGCCGCCTGGGCTGGGCCGTTAGAAGCCGGCTAGCAGGCAAGGAAGCAGCTTGGTGCCCCAGGAAGGTTCTGGGAGAGCGGATCTCTCCCCAAGTGTTACAGCTCTTGAGACAAAGACTCCAGGACACCAAGATGATTCTCGAACACACACACCTTTACTTCTCCCGAATAGAGCCTTTATATACAGTTTCAGGGTGTGTTAGGGTCTGACAGCAGATGACGCTTATTGGCTTGGTCAGAGAGCTTGGAGAGACCTCATCTGCATGTGGGTTAGGGTCTGGCAGATAATGCCTATTGGCTTGGTCGGAGAGCTTAGAGATGCCTCATCTACATGTGGGAGGGCCTGAGGCACTGTTCCTCGTGACTGATAGACCTCTCTTTGGGAGAGGCTGTGGAGGGCCGAAGCTGAATGAAAAGAACCAGGGCCTGGGGGCAGCGCCGAACACCTGCCGTCCTGGTAAAGGTCCGGGGTTCAAGGCTTGCTCAACCAGGCACCCAGCTGCTTCCCACAGCCCACCGCCCCACAACTCCCCCTTTTTCTTTTATAAAGGAGATGTGTCATCAAAATAAGTATCTCCTATGTTGGGAAGAGTTTGATACTGAACCAAGACCTGATTGGTAGTTACCTTTGCAATTCTACTTATCTGCTGCTTTAGAAACTGAATGAGGCAGGGTGCCAGGAGAAGTAAAGTTCCAATGGCTAGTATGGGGCCAAGGAGGGGAAGAATCCAAGCCACCAAGGGGTTAGAGTACCAAGGGGTAGGGGTATTTGGGAGTATAGCGTGCCGGAGGTTCCCCCGGAGCTCTTTGAGCATTTGTACATCTTGTTCTACCAGCCCAGACTCATTGACATAGAAGCAACATTCCCCCCCAGCAAAACACAAGTCCCCCCATGTTCAGCAGTTAACAAGTCTAGGGCCCTCCGGTTTTGGAGAGCAACTCCTGCTAACGAGGTTATCTGGCGTTGAAGAGATTCAAGGCTGTCTGTAGTAGAGGCCATTGCCTGGTCAAGCTTGTCCTGGAAGTCGCCAGCCAGATGCTGTGTTTGGACAAGGGCTGCTCCAGCAGTTCCAGTAGCACCAAGTGAGACAGCAAGGCCTAGTCCAATGAGCAGAGGGATGAAGATCTCTCTCTTCTTTCGGCTTCCTCCCATCTGTAAGGTGAGTTCTTCAGTTTCGTAGAGATAAACCTGGGGGACAACGATCACGGGGGCGCAGGAGCCCTGAAAATGAGGGTTAATACAGGCACCTACAGTGCCTTTGCACCAGAGGAGAGCAGGAGTGCTAACACATACTGAGTTGGTAATGGTGATGTCATGGGCACATGTGAGATGGGGTTTTGAGGAGGGTCCTACAAGGCAAAGAGGTGGGGTTAGGTCAAAGAGAGGAAGGTCTTGTGCTTTCCTTGCAGGCAGGGGTCCGTGGAGGTCATAAAGGGAAAAGTTAATGGGAACAGCTGTTAATAATGGTCGGGAGAGAGAGGCACAGAAAAAGCATTGGGAGGAATTGGGGTGGGTCGTTAAGGGAAGGAGGTCTGCTGCATATTGGATGTACTGTAGCCAGGAGAGGGTAGTTTGTAGTTCCTCTTGAGACTGGTTTTCCTGTTGGATAATATTAGCATGGGTAAAGGCGGATTTGGGGGCAGGGACAAGTTCACGTGAGATGTGTAGGTCAGCTATGGGGTATCTGGCATAGCCACTGGAGTAAAGTTTACCCATGACTCCGGTTCGCCAACGTTCATTCCATGGATCACTGATGGAAAGCTGAAAATGAGTTTTAAGGTTGGTGAGCATGGTGCCACCTCGACTGGTGGATTCCATCCTGCAGCTCCAATATCGGCAACCTCCATATGTGGAGACCTCCTGGAGGCATTCACCTGTGTTTCGGTAAGGAAAGCAGAGAAAGGGGCTGGAGATAGTGGAGATGGATTCTGGGTGTAGGGGAATCTCAATCCTGGTTTGACATCCTTTAAGTGGGCAGTCCTGGGTTCCTATAACTTTGTTGTGTCCATTGTAGGTTTCCCTAGCATAGAATCTCCAATGGTAGGTGTTGGGAAGCCTAGGGCGGTAGCAGAGTTAGCATGAAGGATGACAAAAACAGCCAAGAGAATAGAGAGAGGGGCTTGTGGAGGGCACATGGCCTGGGCAGCTGTCACCAGGTCATGGATATCCTTCCAGGAAATCCTGCTGTTCCTCTGTGCATGGCGTCTCCTCTGCCTTCTCTTCCCCCTCCTTGGTTCTTGACCTGTTAGTGAGAGGCGGGACATCTCCTTGGTTGGTGGGGTGGTGTCGGACATTTCGAGCAGGGACCCAGATAGGCTTGGGCTGGTCCTGTGGAAAAACACAAGCAAAACCCTCCCAGTTGTAAGGAGGGGGTCTGGTCCCTTCCAAATTCCATCCAAAGGATCTCGCCATCGTATTAGGATAGGGGGAGCTAATTTTGGTGTGTGCCAATGGAGGGAAATAGGAGGGTGTTTGGAGTTTTTGTAGATGTTAAATATGTTTAGGGTTGTCAGAGCAATCATTAATTGTACATTGGGGGGATAAGTGGTGGTTTGTTGTTTCAGGAGTTGGGCCTTCAGGGTCTGGTGTGTTCTTTCTATTATTCCTTGGCCCTGAGGGTTGTGGCGAATTCCCGTATGATGGGCAATTTCCCACTGTGCACAGAAAGTTTTAAATTGGGTGCTGGTAAAGGCCGGGCCATTGTCCGATTTTATCTGTTGAGGAATGCCCATGATGGCAAAGGTAGAGAGCATATGGTAAATTAACCTTTTTGAGTTTTCACCAGTATGGGCTGTAGCCCATATAAAATGTGAGTAGGTATCTACGGTTACAAAAATATATTTTTGTCTACCGAATTGGGGAACATGGGTAACATCAATCTGCCATAAGGCATTAGATTTGAGGCCTCTGGGATTGGTGCCCATGGTTTGTAAAGCTGGGGTGGTAATGAGGGACGCACAAGAGGCACACGTTTTTATTATCCTTTGGAGCTGAGCAAGGGGGATGTGGGGGAAGCGAGCATGAAGCCCCTTTAGATTTGTGTGTGTGCGTGAATGAAATTGGTCTGCTTGCTCAGTGGAGGCTATGAATGTTCCTGTTGAGGCAGTTTGGTCAGCGAGTGCATTCCCCTCAGATATAGGACCTGGCAGGGGACTGTGAGATCGGATGTGCTGGATATAGATGAGGGAGGTTCTCTGCTGTAGGAGGGTGGAGACCTGTATGAGTAGAGGGGAGAGTGGGTTGTCATCTAGTTTGACAAATGATCTTGACAACCAGGGGAGCAAATTGACAGCATATACACTGTCTGAAAAGAGGTTAAGGGGGCCTTTGACTTCTTTTAGAGCTAGGTAAATGGCATATAGTTCTTTATATTGGGGGGAGTGGTGGGGAAGCTCTTTGAATCTGAGGATAGGGGGTCCATCCTCAGGGAAGTGATATATTACTGCTGCAGCTCCCCTCTTTCCCCCCGTCAGTAAATATTGAGGGAGCTCCTGCTATGGGCTCTCTTGAGAATAGTTTGGGGGGTAGCCATCGCAACAGAAGGAGGGCAGAGGCCCATTTTTCATTAGGATAATGGTTGTCAATTTGTCCTGGGAATCCTATTAAGCTGATAGCAAAGTGGGAATGATTTTTGATCAGCCACTGAACATCGGAGAGGGAGAATGGGGTGACAAGAATGTCAGGTTCTTTTCCTACGGTTTGTAGGGCTCTATCCCTGCCAGTTTTAATCATGTTGGCAAGTGCATCCACTTCATTTAAGATTCGGGGTGCACCACCCATTGGGGTATGGAGCCATTCTAGTACCCCCTGAGGTTGGTAAAGGGCTCCTACAAGCGTAGGGGAGGAGTTAAAGATAAGGAGATGTACAGGTATAGTTGGGTCATACCTGGCAAGAGCCATATCTTTTAGGGCTGAATTGACAGAATCTAGGGCTTGGACTGCCTCTGGGGACAGTGTCCTTGGGGAGGAGGGACTTTTATCTCCTTTCAGGAGGTTAAAGAGGGGTTGAAGGGTGCTTGTGGGAAGGTGGAGCCAGGGTCGAAGCCAGTTAAGGTTGCCCAAGAAGCTCTGGAGGGAGGCAAGAGTTAATTTTTGAGGGAAAGAAAGGGTGGGTTTGAGGGGACGTATTGAAGTAAGGGAGATCTCCGTTCCTAAAAATGCGCGGGATCTCTTGCTGTCTTAAGATTGTCCTATCTGCCCCAGTATCAATAAGACACTTGAATGGTTTATCATCTATTTTAATCGTTAACTTTGGGTGGGAGCCTTCTGAGATGCTAGACACCCATAAGGCCTCTACGGGAGTAGTTGTCCCTCTTACTGTCGGGGCTGAGGGTTGACCCATTTGAAGTTTAAAGGCTCTAGTGGCTTACCATCCTTATCATATCGAGAGGTACAGTGCCTCCTCCAGTGGAAACCTTTTCTGCAGCGGGGACAGATGGTCTTAGCGGGAATAGAATTTGTTATAGGAGGAGAGTTTAGTGGGCATTCGTCCCTCCAATGTCCTGCCTCTCCACATCTGAAGCAGACTCCTTTTGTTTTTACTGCTGCCACAAATGCCTGTGCTATGGATGCAACCTGGTGTGATTCGGTTCCTATTTCTCGGTTGCCACAATCCACCTATCAGGAAGCTCTTCCCGGAGACCCTGGCAAGCAAGCCTAGACTCAGAAGTCATGCCTTCCCAAACAATGGATTTAAGAAGAAGGTCTCTAGCTGTGGGGTTGGAGATTTTTCTTTCTAAGCTTATTTTAGTTCTGAGAATGAAATCAGATAGGGATTCTCCAGCCTTCTGATGGAGGGATAGCAGGGAGTAGGCAGGGTCTTGTGACCCTGAGGGTGGAGTTAGCCTGTTCCAGGCCTGAATGGCACACAGACGGACTTGCTCATAGTATCCTGGTGGCTGAGTTGCTTGCTGTGCTCCAGTAGAGAAATCTTCCTGGCCAAAGAGTTCTTTAAAAGTCCATGGGGTGTCATCGCCCCTCGCTAGGTTTTGCCTGACTTGTTGAAGGCATTCATCACGATAGTAAGCCTCCCATTCTAGATACATTGGACCAGGAAGAGCAGAGCGGCAAATATCTCGCCAATCTTGGGGAGTGTTTAAGTTGGCAACATGGCTCTGTAGGAGAGATTTTGTCCATGGTGCATGAATACCATCTTCCTTCACTGCTTGCCTGAGCTCTTTTAGGTCTGAGGCTTGGAATGGGTACCAGTTAAGTGGTCTAGCTCGAGTGGGATTGATATTAACGGGGAAGGCTCGAGCAGTTTGGGTTTTAAGTTCTATATCAGACTCCTGAGTAATGTAGGAGGCGGGGTTAGTTTTATGAGAGTCCCTGAAATTGCAAAGTTGTTGAGTGGTTGACAGTTGAGTATAAGGGGCTATGGAATTTGGTGGGCTTTTATCTGCAGGCTCTGAAGGCCTCTCACTTTTGCAGCTTGGAGAAGGGGGAAGGGATTTATCTCTCTTTGGTTGGATAGGAGTTGGTGGAGTAAGGGGAGGTGCAGGTAAGAACTCCTTTGGTATTTCAATGGAGCCTTGCCTTTGGGTGGGGAGGGAGGAGCAGGAGGAGCAGATGGTTTGTTTGGCATTTCCTCCAAGGCATATGGCTGGAGGGGTGGGCAGATAGACTTTATCTCTCTTATTAGTTGGGTAAGGGCTTCAAGGTCTGAAATAGGGTGATTTTTAGGACCTTGCTCTTTGGGTTCATTTGACTGACAAGGCTCAGGAGCTGCATTGTTCTCAGTCTGTCCAATTTTAGATGGTCCTATGCACTGCCGAACTGCGGCTAAGATCGGCAAAAACTCAGAAGAGGGTTTTTTATCTCTGTTTTTGATAAGGGAAGCTACTCTGCTCCATGAGTCTGGACTCTAAATATTTTCCTCAGCCATGCATGGTGCTATCTGAAGGACTTCCTCCCAAAACAAGGAAGCTTGTTTCTTAGTTATTTTTATCCCATGAGACTTTAGTAGGGAGCATATTTGCCTGGCCTGGGGTGATTTCTTATATGATGTTGAGTTGCCCATGATAGAAAAGAGGAGAAAGCACTTTGTTCAAAGGGAACGTTCCCTCAGCCTGACGGCTTTGGGGGATTCCACAGAGATCCAAAATGCTAAGCCTTGCCGCAGATTTCAGGATTCTGGCAAACCGCCCTGTGGCTTTTAAATGGTTGCTGCGTCACCAGATTTATTCTTTTTGTTTTTTAGAGAGGGTCTAGATAGAGAGTCTTTGCCAACGCCCGTTGTGAGCTGTCGGGATTCAAGCAGAGGCCAGAGGAACCTTCAACCAACACCAGAGAGTGGCTCTGGCCAGAAGGCGTCAGTTGTTCCTTTGGCTTATTTAAATCCTCGCGATGGCTCTGACTGAAAACACAGGAGGAAATAACAGATCTTCAGAGTTGGGGGGGCTTACCTTTCCGTGGTCTCAGTTCCTGTGGCTGCGTGGCTGTTCGTGCCCCACGTTGGGCGCCGGCTGTGGGGGTCCCCAGTTCTGGAGGGTGTCCCACGATGATCTCCCGGCTGAGGGCAGAGTGAGAGCAGGGAGGGTCCTCTACCCACGTCTCCGCTGTCTGTTGGTCTACACCCAGCCTGGTGTGAGGGGTCTGGGCCAAAAGGGTGCGAGTACAAGCAGGGAGGAGAGATTGCCTTCCTCCGCTGCTGCCTCTGCTCGAGTCTCCGCTCACTCCCAGGTGCTGCACCTGCCTCTCCACGCTGAGCCGCCCGGGCTGGGCCGTTAGAAGCCGGCTAGCAGGCAAGGAAGCAGCTTGGTGCCCCAGGAAGGTTCTGGGAGAGCGGATCTCTCCCCAAGTGTTACAGCTCTTGAGACAAAGACTCCAGGACACCAAGATGATTCTCGAACACACACACCTTTACTTCTCCCGAATAGAGCCTTTATATACAGTTTCAGGGTGTGTTAGGGTCTGACAGCAGATGACGCTTATTGGCTTGGTCAGAGAGCTTGGAGAGACCTCATCTGCATGTGGGTTAGGGTCTGGCAGATAAGCCTATTGGCTTGGTCGGAGAGCTTAGAGATGCCTCATCTACATGTGGGAGGGCCTGAGGCACTGTTCCTCGTGACTGATAGACCTCTCTTTGGGAGAGGCTGTGGAGGGCCGAAGCTGAATGAAAAGAACCAGGGCCTGGGGGCAGCGCCGAACACCTGCCGTCCTGGTAAAGGTCCGGGGTTCAAGGCTTGCTCAACCAGGCACCCAGCTGCTTCCCACAGCCCACCGCCCCACACCTCTCTATGACCCTCTTTATGGTCCCCTTAATGCCCTCTCTAGGCCTTCTCTATGGTGATATCTGTGGCCTTCTCTATGGTTCCCTCTAGGTCCTTGTTACCACCTCTCAAGGCCCAATCTAGTCCCTCTCTATGGCCCTCTCTATGGTTCTGTTTAGGCCCTTTATAGGCCCTGTCTAGGTCCTCTCTATGGCCATGTCTATGGCCCTTAATATGGCCCTCTCTAGACCCACTCTGTGGACTTCTTTCTGGTCCCTTCTAGGCCCTCTCTAGGCCCTCACTATGGCCCTTTCCATGATGTCATCTAGGCCCCCTCAAGGTCCTCTCTAGGCGATCTCTATTGCCATCTCTATAGCTGTCTCTAGGCCCCAGAAGGACCTCACTAGGCTCTCGCTATGGCCTGCCCTATGGTCACCTCTAGGCCCTAAATATGGCCCTTTCTATGGTTCACTTAATGCCCTCTCTAGGCCCTCACTATGGCGATCATTACAGCCCTCTCTATGGTCCCCCGAGGCCCTCTCTAGTCCTTCTCTAGGCCCTCTCTATGACCCTCTTGGGGGCCTCTATATGCACCCCATTAGGCCCTTTTTAGGCCCTCTCTATAGTTCCCTCTAGGCCCTCTCAAGACCCTCTCTATAACCCTCTTTGGGCCTCTATATGGACCCCACTAGGCCCTTTCTAGGCCCTCTATATAGTTCCATCTATGCCCTCTTGAGTCCTCTCTAAGGCCCCCTCTATGGTCCCTTCTAGGCCCTCTCTAGGCACTCTCTATATCCCTCTCTATAGTCCCCTCTATGCCCTCCTGAGGCCCTCTCTATGGTCCTCTCCATGGTCCCCTCTAGGCCCTTTCTAGGCACTCTCTATAACTCTCTATATAGTCCCCTCTATGTCCTCTCGAGGTCCTCTCTATGGCCCCCTCTATAGTCCCCATTTAACCCTCTATGTATCCCTCTCTATTGTCCACTCTAGGTCCTCTCTAGTCCCTCGCTATGGCCATCCCTATGGTCCTGCCTAGGTCCCTTCAAGGTCCTCTCTAGGCCATCTCTATTGCTATCTCTATGGTGGTCTCTAGGCCCCTCTAGGCCCTCTCTTTTTCCCTCACTATGCCCTCCCTATGGTCTCATCTACGCCCTGTTTATGCTCCCATCTAGGACATCTCTTGGCCCTCACTATGGCCCTCTCTATGGTCCCCTCTAAGCCCTCTCTAGGCCCTCTACAGGTCATCACTATGGCCCACGGTATGGTTCCCTTAGATTCTCTCTAGTACCCATCTAGGCCCTCTCTATCCTTCTCTATGGCCCTTTCTATGGTCCTGAATAGGCCCTTTATAGGCATTATCTAGGCTTTCTTTATGGTCACCTCTATGGCCCGTTCTATGGCCCTATCTAGGCCCTCTCTAGGCAATCTCTATGGCCCTTTCTATGGTCCCCTCTAGGCCCTTTATAGGTCCTCGCTATGGCCCTCTATATGACGCCCTCTATGCTGCCTCAAGATCCTCTCTAGACCATATCTATAGCCAAATCTATGGCCTTCTCTAGACCCCTCTAGGACTCCTCTAGGCCTTTTCTCTGGCTGTATCTATGGTCCCCTATCGGACTCCTCTAGGCCTTCTCTATGGTTCTCTCTATGGAACCCTATAGGCCCTCTCTATGACCTCTTTTTTGCCTCTCTAAGACGCCTCTAGGAACCATCAAGGTCCTCTCTAGGCCATCTCTATTGCTATATGTTTGGCCATATCATGACCCTCTCTAGGCCCTCTCTAGGCCCTCTCTATGGCCCTCTCTATGATCCCCTGTAGGGCCTTTCTAGGCTCTGTCTATTGCCCTCCGTATAGTTCCCTCTAGGCCCTCTCTTAGGCCCTCTCTATGGCCCTCTCTATGGTCCCCTTAATGCCCTCTCTAGGCCCTCTCTATGGGGATCTCTGTGACCCTCTCTGTCATGCCCTCTAGGCCCTATATAGGCCCTACCTATGGCCCTCTCTAGACCCTTGTTATGGCATATCTAGGCCCATTCTAGTCCCTCTTTATGGTAGTGTATAAACCTTTTATAGGCCCTCTCTAGGCCCTCTCTATGGCCATGTCTATGGCCCTTTTTATGACACTCTCTAGGCCTTCTCATTGGACTTCTCTATGGTCCCCTCTAGGCCCTCTCTAGGCCATTGCTATGTCCCTTTCGATGTTGCTGTCTAGACACCTTCAAGGTTCTCTCTAGGCCATCTCTGTTGCCATCTCTATGGCTGTCTCTACGCCCTCTAGGCCCTCACTAGGCCCTCACTATGGCACTCCCTATGTTCCCTTCTAGGCCCTAACTATGGCACTCTCTATGGTACACTTAAAGCCCTCTCTAGGCCCTCACTATGGTGATAATTATGGCCCTCTGTATTTTCCCTTCTAGGCCCTCTCTAGGCCTTTTCTAGGCCCTCTATATGGCCCACTTTGGAGCCTCTATATGGACCCCACTAGGCCCTCTTTATAGTTCCCTCTAGGCTATCCCGAGGTCCTCTATATGTAACCCTCCTTGGTTCCCTTTTTGACCTCTCTATGTCTGCCTTTATTGTCCACTCTAGGCCCTCTCTAGGCCCTCAATATGGCCATCCCTATGGTTCCCCTCTAGGCCCCCTCAAGGTCCTCTCTAGGCCATCTCTATTGCTATCTCTATGGCAGTCTCTAGGCCCCTCTAGGCCCTCTCTTTTTCCCTCACTATGGCCCTCCCTATGGTCCCCTCTAAGCCCTCTCAATGCCGATCTCTATGGCCCTCTCTGTTCTCCCATCTAGGACATCTCTTGGCCCTCCTGTGGTCCCCTCTAGGCCTCTCTATGACCTCACTATGGCCCTCTCTATGGTCCCTACTAGGCCCTCTCTAGGCCCATTATACGCCCTCTCTATGGCTCACTCTATGGCTCCCTCTAGGCCCCTTTTAGGCCATCTCTAGGCCCTCTGTAGGACCTCTCTAGTCCTTCTTTATAGCCTTCTCTGTGATGCCCTATAGGCCCTTTCTAGTCCCTCTCTATGGCCCTCTCTGTGTCCTCTCAATGCCCCCCTCTAGGCCACCTCAGTGTCCTCGAGGCACTCTTTATGGTCCTCTCTTGCTTTCTCTATCTCCCTCTCTATGGTCCCTGTAGGCCCTATGTATTGTCCTCGCTGTGGTCCTCTCTAGGCCTTCTCAAGGCCATCTCTATGGCCCTATCTATGGTACCCTCTAGGCCCTTTATAGATCTTTGCTATGGCCCTCTATATGGCCCCCTCAAGGCCTCATCAAGGTTCTCTCCAGGCCATCTCAATGGTCATATCTATGGCCCTCTCTAGGCACCTCTATGCCTTCTTTGGTCCTATCTATGGCCCTTTCTATGCCCACCATCTGGGCCCTCTCTAGGCCCTCTCTAGAACCTCTCTATGGAACTCTCTATGGTCCCCTCTAGACTCCTTAGGCCCTCTTTATCACCCTCTCTATGGTCCCCTCTTGTCCCTCTATAAGCCCACTTTATTGCTCTCTCTATGGCCACTCTAGGATGCCTCTAGGCCCCCTCAAGTTCATCTCTAAGCCATCTGTATTGCCATCTGTACGGCAGACTCTAGGCCCCTCTAGTCACTCTCTAGAACCTCATTATGGAACTCAGTATGGTCCCCTCATGGAAGTCTCTAGACCCTCTCTATGACCCTCTCTATGGCCCCTCTAGGGCCTTTCTAGGCCCACTCTCTGGCCCTACCTATGTTCCCCTCTAGGCCCTCTCTATGCACTGTCTATGGCCCTTTCTATGGTCCCCACTAGGCCCTCGACATGGCCCTCTCTATGGTAATTCTAGGCCCTCCCTAGGCCCTCCCTCGGTCCTCAAAATGCCCCTCTATAGAACTTTCTAGGCACTCTCAATGGTCCTCTCTAGGCCCTTTCTATGCCCTTCTTTAAGGCCCTCTTTATGCCCTCTCTGGGCCCTCTCTATGGCCCTCTCTGTGGTCCTTTCTAGGCCCTCTCTAGGCTCTCTCTATGGCCATCTCTTTGGCCCTCTCTAGACTCTCTTTAGGCCCTCCCTATGGCCATCTCTATGGCCTCTCTAGACCCTCTCTAGGCCCTCTCTATGGCCTTCTCTATGTCCCCTCTATGCCCTTACTAGGCCACATCTATTGCTTTCTCTAGGCCCTCTCAAGTCCTATCTAGGACATCTCTATAGCCATCTCTGTGGCCCTCTCTAAGCCCCTCTAGGCCCTCGCTATAGCTATTTCTCTGGCTCTCTCTATGGCCCCCTCTAGGCCCTCTCTATGGCTATCTCTATGGTCCATTTTTTGTCCTCTCTAGGCCCTCACTATGGCCCTCTCTATTGTCCCTTCTAGGCCCTCTGTAGGACCTCTCCATGGCACTCTCTAAGGTACCCTCTAGCCCTCTTTATCCCCATTCTATGGCCACTTCTAGGACCCCTCTAGTCCTACTCAAGGTCCTCTCTAGGCCATCTCTATGGCCACCTCTGTGGCCCTCTCTAGACCCCTCTAGGCCCTCTCTATTGCCCTCTCTATGGTCCCCTCTAGTCCTACTCTAGGCCCTCTTTATGGCCCTCTCTATGGTTCCCTCTCGACCCTTTCTGGATCTCTTTATTGCACACTCTATGGCTCCCTCTATTACTGTTCTACACCCCCACAAGGTCCTCTCTAGTCCATCTCTATTGCCAACCCTATGGCCATCCTAAGGCCCCTCTAAACCCTCCCTAGGCCCTCACTATGGCCCTCTCTATGTTCCCCTCTAGGCCCTCTCTAGGCCATGCTATGGCCTTCTCTATGGTACCCTCTAGGCTCTTTCAAGGTCATCTCTATGGGCCTCTATATGGCCCCTTCTAGGCCCTCTCAATATCCTCTCTAGTCCATCTCTATGGTCCTCTCTGTGGCCTTCTCAAGGCCCCTCAAGGCCAACTATAGGCCCTCGCTCAAGCTATTTCTATGTCCCTCTCTATGGTCCCCTCTAGTCCCTCTCTAGGCCTTCTCTATGGCCCTCTCTATGTTCCCCTCTAGGCTCTTTCTAGGCCCGTTCTAGGCCCTATTTATTGCCCTATCTTGGCCACCTCTAGGATCTCTCTAGGCCCCCTCAAGGTCCTCTCTAGGTCATATCTATTGCCATCTCTTTGGCAGTTTCTAGGCCCCAATAGGCCCTCTGTAGGCCTTTGCTATGGCCTTCTCTATAGTCCCCGTTATGCTCTCTCTATGACCCCTCTATGTCCCATCTATGCCCTCTCTAGGCCCTGGCTATTGCCCTCACTATGGTCCCCTCTAGGCCTTTCTAGGCCATTTTGGCCTTCTCTATGGTCCCTCTAGGCCCTTGCTAGGTCTACTCTATGGCCTTCCTGTGCCCTCTAGGCGCCCTCTATGATCTCTCTAGGCAATCTCTATTTTCCTTTGTTGGTCCTCTCCATGGCCTCTATAGGCCCTCTCTAGGCCCTCTCTATGGCCATCCCTATGGCCATTTCTATGACCCCTCTAGGCCCTCTCAAGGTCCTCTCTAGGCCATCTCTATGGCCATCGCTGTGGCCCTCTCTAGACCCCTCTAGGCCCCCTCTATGGCCCTCTCTATGTGTGATTAAAACGGGGAGGGGGGCCCGCAGCAGCAGGCCCCTGGCCACGTGGCAGCGGCCCGAGACCTGCGAGGTGGAGGCTGCCTGGAGGCTTCCAGGCAGCCTGTCTCTCATACTGGAGGAAGGTCCCAGGTTCCAGTGGCTGGAGGCTTCGGTGGCGGCAGGCCGACAGGTCCCAATGATATGAGGAAGTCCTTGGCTTCCAAAAGGGTTTATTGTCATGGCGGATGGTGGATGCATCTGGATGTACCCCCCAAAACTCAGGGCAGACCTGGGTTAAGTAGGGAGGGAGAAAGGGGGAGGTTCTGGGGGCAATGCTTAATTGGCTCCACCCTCTGACCTTCATTAGTATGTAAATTTCTAGAGCCTGAGGCCTGTAGTTACACCCTCTACCTGTGCACTTTGGGAGGGGCTGTAATGGCCTTCATGACTGAACAATGTAGGTCTATGGAGATGGGACTGCTTGTTAGGTCCCTGAGTTCTGGGGACATGGCGGAACTCCTGCCGTTTCTCCCTTGGAGTCTCGGGGTTCTAGGCCATGGCCAGCCAAGAACCAGGATACTCTTACAGAGTCCCACATCTATGGACCCTTTAGAACCCCTCAAGGCCCCCTCAAGGTCCTTTCTAGGCCATCTCTATTACCATCTCCATTGCCATCTCTATGGCCCTCCAGACCCACTTTTGGCCTCTCTAGGCCTTCAATATGGCCCTCTCTATTGTCCCCTAAAGGCCCTCTCTAGGTCATCTCAATGGCCCTCTCTGTGGCCCACATAGGCACATTCTAGACACTCTCTTGGCCTACTCTAGTCCCTCCCTATGGCCCTCTCTAGGCCCCACAAAGCCCTCTCTAGACCCTCACTATGGCCATCTATATGGCCCTCTCTATGGTCCCAACTAGTCCCTTTCTTGTTCCTTTTATGGCTCTCTCTATGGCCCCCTCTAGTCCCTCTCAAGGTCTGCTCTAGGCCATCTCTATGGCCCTATCTATGGTCCCCTCTATGCTCTATCAATGGCTCTTGCTATTTTCCCCTCTACACCCTCTCTAGGCCCTCTATAATTGCCCTCTCTTGGTCCCCTCTAGGCCCTTTCTAACCCTCTCTAAGGTCCCCTCTAGACCCCCTCAAGGCCCCCTCCAAGTTCTCTCTGCAATATTGCTATGGCCATCTCATTGGCCCTCTCTAGGGCCTATCTAGGACCTCGCAAAGGCCCTCTGTATGGTCCCATCTAGGCCCTCTCTAGGCCCTCTTTATTGCCCTCTCTAGGACCCTCTAGGCCCTCTCTAGGCCCTCTCTATAGCCATATATATGGTCCCCTCTACGACCTATCAATGGCCCTCACTATTGTCCCCTCTATGCCCTATCTAGGCCCTCTCTATGACCCTCTCTATTGTCCCCTCAAGGCCCTTTCTACCCATCTCTATGTCTCCCTCTAGACCCTCTCAAGTCCCCTCAAGGTCCTCTGCACCATCTCTATGGCCATCTCTATGGCCCTATCTAGGCTCCTCTAGCCCTTCTAGGGCCTCTCAATGCCTTTGCCATTGCCCTATGTATGGTCCCCACTAGCTCCTCTCTAAGACCTCTTTATTGCCTCTCTATGGTCGCTCTAGGACTGGTCTAGGCCACCTCAAGGTCCTCTCTAGGTAATCTCTATTGACATATCTATGACCATCTCTAGGCCACTCTAATCCCTATCTAGGCCCTCGCTATGGCCCTCTCTAGGTCCACTCTAGGACCTCTCATGCCATGGCTCCCTCTATGGTCCAAAAGGTACTCTGTATGGCCCCTCTAGGCACTCTCTATGGTCCTCACTAAGCCTTTTCTATGACCCTCTCTTTGGCCCTTGTTTTGCCCTCTCTAGGCCCTCTCTAATCCGTCTCTATGGCCCTCTCTATCATCCTGTTTATTCCCTTTCTAGCTCCTCTTTAGGATCTCTCTATGGCCATCCCTATGGCCCTTCCTATGGCCCTCTCTATGACCCTCTCTAAGGTCCTGTCTAGGCCCTTTCTAGGCCCAATTTAGGCCCTCTCTAGGCCATCTTATTGCCATCTGTATGGATATCTCTAGGCACCACTAGGCCATCACTTTTTCCCTCGCTATGGCCCTTTCTATGGTCCCCTCTAGAGAGTCATTATGGCCATCTCTATGATCTTCTCTAGGCCCTATTTAGTCCTTCGCTATGGCCCTTTCTATGGTCCCCACTAGGCCCTCTATTGGCCCTATCTATAGCCCTCTCTATGGTCACCTCTAGGCACTCTCTAGGACCTCTCTAGGCCCCTCTAGGACCTCTCTAGGCCTCTTTGTGGCCTTCTCTGTGGTCCCATCTAGCCTCTTTCTAGGCCCTCTCTATGACCTGCTCTTGACCCTCATTATGGCCTTCTCTAGGCACTATCTAGGCACTCTATAAGGCCCTCTCTATGGTTTCCTCTAGGCACTCTCTATGGCCCTCACTATGGTCCCCTCTAGGCCTTCTCTATGCCCTCTATATGGTGCAATCTATTTTCCCTCTAGGCCCTTTATAGACCCTAGCTATGGCCCTCTAAATGGCCCCCTCCAGGTCCTTTCTAGGCAATATAGATGGCCTTATCTATGGCCCTCTCCAGGCCCTCTCTATAGCCCTCTCTATGGTCCCGTCTAGGCCCTCTCTAGGTTCTCTCTAGGCCCTATCTATAGCCCTCTCTATTGTCAACTCTAGGCCCTTTCTAGCCCCTCTAGGCCCTCTCTAGGACCTCTCCATGGCTTTATCTATGGCACCTCTAGGACTCCTCTAAGCTCTCTCTATGGCCTTCTCTGTGGTCCCATTAGCTCTCTATAGTCCTCTTTATTACCCTATCAATAGCCCCCTCTGGGATGCCTCTAGGCCCCCTCAAGGTCCTCTCTAGGCCATCTCTATTGCATCTGTATGGCAGTATCTAGGCCCCTCTAGTCCCTCTTTAACCCTCGCTATGCCCTTATCTGTGGTCCCATCCTGGCCCTCTCTTGGCCCTCTCTAGGCCCTCTCTATGACTCTCTCTATGTCCCCTCTAGGGCCTTTCTAGGCCCTCTTTATGGATCTCTCTATCGTTAACCCTAAGCCCTCTCTATGGCCCTCTCTATGGCCCTCGTTTTGCCCTCTCTTGGCCCTCTCTAATCCTTCTCTATGGCCCTCTCTATGGTCCTGTCTAGGCCCTTTCTATGCCCTCTTAGACCCTCTCTATGGCCATTCCTATGGCCCTTTCTATGGTCCTCTTTAGGCCCTCTCTAGGCATCTCTATTGCCATCTCTATGGCTATCTCTAGGCACCACTAGGCCCTCTCTTTTTCCCTCACTATGGCCCTTTCTATGGTCCCCTCTAGGCCCTCCTTATGGCCCTCTCTATGGTCCCATCTAGGACTTCTCTAGGTCCTTACTATGGCCCACTCTATGATCCTCACTAGGCCCTCTCTAGGCCCTCTCTAGGCCTCTCTATGTCAATCTCTATGAACCACTCTAGGCACTGTCTAGGCTCTCTTTATGGCCTTCTCTGTGGTCCACTCTCGGCTCTTGCTAGACGCTCTCTACGGTCCTTTCTAAGTCCCCTCTAGGCCCCTCTAGGCCCTCTCTATGGCCCTCTCTATGGTCTGCTCTAGGTCCACTCCAGGCCCTGTCTATGGCCCTGTCTATGGTCCCTTCTAGGCCTTCACTAAGCCCTGTCTAGGGCATCTAATTGGCCATATCTATGGTCCCATCTAGGCCCTCTCTAGACCGTCTCTAAGCCCGCTCTATGGTCCCTCTCTAGGCCCTCTATATGGCCCTAACTATGGCACTTGTTATGCTCTCTCTAGGCCCTCTCTAGTCCTTCTCTATGGTCCTGTTAGGCCCTTTCTTGGCCCTCTCTATTGTCATCTCTATGGCCCTTTTTATACCCTCTCAAGGCCCTCTCTAGGCCATCTCTAATGCCACCTATATAGCTGCCTTGAGGCCCTCTAGGCCCTCACTTGGCCCGCACTATGGTCCCCTCTAGCACTCTCTATGGCCCTCTCTAGGTTCCCTTTAATGCCCCCTCTAGGCCCACATTATGGCAATCTCTATGGCCCTCTCTATGTCCATTTGGGCACCCTCTTTGCCCCTCTAGGCTCTGGCCTCTCTCTATGGCCCCTCTGGGCTCTTAGCCCCTCAAGAACCTCTCTATGATCCTCTCTATGGCCCCCTCTAGGACTCCTCTAAGCCCTCTCTATAGCCCTCTCTATGTCCCCTCTAGGCCCTCTATAGGCCCTCTTATTCCCCTCTCTATGCAAACCCTCTTGGATGCCTCTAGGCCCCTAAAGTTCCTCTCTAGGCCATCTCTATTGCCATCTGTGTGACCATCTCTAGGCCCCTCTAATCCTTTTCTAGACCCTCGCTATGGCACTCTCTATGGTCCCCTCTTGACCCTCTCTAGGCCTTCTCTAGGCCTTACTATGGCACTCTCTATGGTCCCTTCAGGGCTCTTAGTCCCTCTCTATGGCCCCCTTTGTCCTCTCTAGGCCTCTCTAAGTCCCTCTCTATGGCCCCTTTCTATTGGTCCTTCTAGGCCCTTTCTAGGCGCCTGTCTAGGCCCTTCTAGTCCTCTTTAGGCCCCTCTAGGCTATCCCCTGTGGCCCTTTCTATGGCCCTCTCTAGGCCCTCTACGGCCCTCTCTATGCTCTGGATAGGCCCTTTCTAGGTTATGGCTATTCTGGACTCTAGGCCTCTCTATACCCTCTCTATGGGGTCTCCAATTGGCTCTCATTCTCGCCCTTCTAGGTCCCTTCAGGTCCCTCTTGGCCTCTCTATACCTGAGTCCCTCTATGGCTCTTGAGGCCCATTCTCATTGATATTTGCCATCTCGGCCTCTATAGGTCCCATCTAAGGCCCTTAATGGCCCGCTCTAGCTCATGTCCCCTCATGGGCCTATTCTATGACTCTCAGGCCCTCGTCCTCTATGGCCCTCTATGGTCCCATCTAGGACCCTCTAAGGCACTCTCTAGGCCCTTCTATGGTCAAGGCCCTTATCTAGGCCCTCTCCTATGGCCCCTCTCAGTCTCTTATAGGACCTCTCTATGCCCTTCTATGTCCCTCTCATGCCCTTGCCTCTTAGGCCCTCTCTATGGCCCCTCTAGTCCTTAGCCTCTATAACCCTTCTAGGCCTCTATCTGCATTTCTTTGGTCCTCTACCCTCTCTAAGCCTCTCATGACTCAATAGGCTCTCTAGGTCCCTATCTGGTCCTTCTAGTCCTCTATGGCCACACTATAGCCATGGTATGCCTCTCTAGCCTCTAGGCCATCTCTAATATACCCTAGGTCCGTGCTCTAGCGCTCTATCCCCCTTTCTATGGCCCTACATCACAATCTAGGAGCAGCCCTTGATATGCACCTCTGGCCTTATGGTCCTCTAGGCCACTCTAGCCCTAGGCCACCTCCTCTATGCTCTGGAGATTTT